>JALPQI010026863.1:0-10689 GCA_025490895.1 Thaumatotibia leucotreta
AGGCGGTCTTAATATTTGTATTTAATAATAACCATTTGTCGTTTTGCGGGAAGCATATCATATACATCTCCAACACTTCCATTATCTGGCTGGAATTGGGAACTTTCTTCAGTGTCCTAAAACACGTTACAAGGATTGTCATCAGTGAAAGTGAAAGTATTTGTTCAGTGTAAATGTATACATTTACCTTAACCTAGTAACTAAACACTGTACTTAGTAACTAAATACTAGTTCACAAAAAAAGACGCCACTCAGCATGTCATGACATCATGACATGACGCTGGTTTTCAGGGCAACCTAAACTAAAGCTAAGCTAAGTTTATAATAAGTATAAAAAATAGTAAACACAGTTAAACTATATCTACTTATATTACGTTATAAAACGCAAAAAGAAAATGTAGGTATATCATAGGTGCTTAAATTAAAATTGTAACTATAAATGGGAACTAACTAAAATTAGACGATCAACTGTAAGGAATTTAGATGGTTAGGTAATTTAGGTATTATAAATGAGGACAGACAGATTAACTAGATGTATAAATGTATAAAGATATTTTTAACAATTGTACCGTATTACGTTTTCTTTAAAGATTATCAGATGGGTTACTTGGGACAAGAAACACCTGGAAATTACATACTTAAATTAATATGTATCAGAAACCCTTTAAAAGGTACTTTACTTTTAAAACATAATAAAATTATTTAGCAAAGCTAACTTACCTTGTCAAACGCTGGATGGAGTTTTAAAGTTGGACAGGCATTGGATGACAATATAGATCTTGGATTTGTTTTTACAAAACTGTCATTTTGGAACAAATTGTGTCGTGTTTTTGCGGAAACCAGTTCAACTTTCCAGTCGCCGTTATCCAGCGTTCTCTGACACATGGTTCTATTGGAAATCTAAAAATTAAGTCAGAATTTCTAAAACTATATGTTTTTGTATAGTTGCTTCATTGTCTGCACTCTAGATAAATATTATATTATTGCTAAATGTAAATAAATAAATAAATGTTTGGGGGACAGTCTCATACAGATCAACCTAGCCCCGTACTAAGCAAAGCTTGTACTATGGGTGCTAGGCGACGATATATATTGTACTTAAATAGAGAAATACATATACATATACATAGGATACGTCCGTAACTCGGGAACAAATTTTGAATTTCTACTAACACCGTTTAGTTGTAAGAGTTTACATAGACTATCGATAACAAATTCAGCGTCGTGTCTCTTCACTAAGTCTCTCGTCCATACTAATTTTATATTGAATTTAATATAACTTTTTTTACTTACCTGTGATAGGAAACGTTTGAATTTTGTTTATTAACGTACGTAGACTGGTTCCTGCACCAGATTACAGAGCAATGTGGCATTCTTCGTATATTTTTATAGTTTATATACCCATGACGTCCCGAGAGGTACTGACAGCACATATGCGTAAAACGCATATGCGCGGCACGGGTTTTGTCTGTCACGCCGTCTCTCTATAGGCGCCCTAAGAGTTCCAACCTCCTTGCTATGTACTAATGATTTTATACTAGGTACTTTTACTACTTCTTTTTGTGAAAAGTATCAATAATTTACATTTAAATAATAAAATGGCAATAATTTGAAAGTGACACCACTACAGTATTGCTATTTTATAATTTCTACTCTTTTACTCCCAGACAGGCGTTAGGAATACAGATCCTAATGTATTTTTTCGTTTGTATGTTCTTTTTACTATACTTTCGGACAGAGGAATACATGAGAGTAATTGAAACAATAAAACAGTGTAACATTTTATTAAACATAACTTAAAACAAGCAGTTACATAATACACAAATAAAGAAATGATACAACACTAGTAACATAACTAGGGAGCGACCATCCAGTCGGTCTACCGCTATCTCTGTCACTCTAACGAACGGGTCATTGGAGTGATAGAGCCAAATGCACGAAATTTTCGACGTTCGTAATAGACCATTCAAGTCCAAATGCCTCTTATAAGTACCATAGTAGATTATCAATGTAACTGTCGCTATTAAATAAGTTGTTATCAAATTAGTTGCCGACCGCTTAAGGTGCATGCAGACCAAAAGAGCATTCGCTGTTATATCCCCCACTCTACGAAATCAACAAATCACGTTTCGTGTAACGATCGAATTTCGTAGAGTAGGGGGATAGAACAGCGAATGCTCTTTTGGTCTGCATGCACCTTAAGGGTTTGCATGCTCTCATGATAACGAACAAATTTCCTTATGGGACTCTTATCTCAAAAAGCCCGCTTAGTAAAGAAAGTAATTTTTTTTCATGAATTCGATACGAATCCCACAGAGAAAATTGATCGCTATTGTGAGCACATGCATACCCTAAGTATTGGCAGCTAATTTCAAAACACCTTATATATATTAGAACCAGCATTGGAACCCTTTAGTACCGTTTCGTAGCCAGATTTGGTAGTTGGCTTCCAAATGGGAAGTATATTTTCCCGCCTGGCAGCCAGCTATGAAATAGGAATGACTTTCCCATCTCGTAGTCCGTTTGGTAGCTGATTACTAAACGTGGTTACAAATCAGTAATGGAATAGTCCTATTGTAACCAGTTACAACACGGGATTCTATTTCCCGTTTCGAAGCTGATTAGTCTGATTACTAAACGTTTGTAATCGGTAATGGTAAAGTCCCGTTTAAAGCCAGTTACCGCTGGGATTTTATTCCCATTTCGAAGCTGGTTATGAATCTGTGCTGCTTCATGGTGCTTAAAAATATCTGGACATGAACTTTAGCGGCGTCATAATAGAGGTATTTATGATCTCAGATAATTATGATGGCGACTATACAGACTGTACTTTATGTCAAAATTATAATTATAAAGGTTTATACAGTCAGTAGCAGATATTGCTTAGCGGGTAGGGTGTTCACAATAGTCTAGTAACAGTAATAACTAACACACTCATATAATAGTCTTAGCAATGAGATAGTGCCAAATTAATTTTGAACACCCTGCCCGCTTATCTGCTACTGACTTTATACTTTGCCATATCGTACTGAAATGGTAAACGTCCAGATTCAGTTTACTTCCTGAGATCTAAGAACGAACTTTTGACAGTTATAGATTATCTTGTGTAAAAGTAGATTATCATATATAAATTAACAGGCATTGATATAGATTATCAATGCCCGTTTTTTTTTATTCAAATTGTATCATTGTTCGGAGCAAAGAATTTTGTAATAGCGCTAAGTGGAAACTGTTTAGGCTTATGAGTTTACTATGTTTGTTTACCTTAATGTATTATTATGTACTGTATGTTTCCCAAATAAATAAAATAAAAATTTCTTATTCATGAGGGTAAAACTCTTTTTCCGATAGACTTAACGTCATATAAGGCTTGTTTCTAAACTGTCAAATGTTCGTTAGAAATCGACAACTGCAAAGCATTGAAAATTAAGTGTTTTTGCTTAACCTTTTCGACGCCAAGTCAAACGCAAAAACTGGATTAAAACTTTAAGCATGTGTATGAAGATCTATCTACATTGCTCTGTCGACTGTGACTTATAAATCTGGTTTTTGGTTTAACCTGCCGATATATCAAATATCAGTCATTAGCGTCCAAAAGGTTAAAAACGACATGTTTCTAAAATATCTCACTACATTTAAAACGATGTAAGATGAAATCTCTCAATAGTGATGTTTTACCTAAATTAGACTTTAATGTCATGTTAATAAGAGTCAACGCCTCCGTGACATATATAATGACAATGCAAAAATAATACTAAGGAACAACTAATTCCTTTATAAATTTCTCCTAACTTAACAAGCCAGTATGATTTGTCCCTTTCGGTCTTATAAGCATATCGATAAGACCGAAACAGACGAACGATACTTATCGCCTTTATAAGTTAGGAGAAGTTTATGAATGGAGGTAAATAGTTCATTCGTTAAAATGTGTGAAAATCGTAAGTTCAAATCAGTATGAAAATGTAACCTTTTATAATTAAATATGAAAGCAGGTTTGTAAAGAGATTGATATATTTAATTATTTACAGCAGCATGAACAAGTATATTAGAAAGATCTACGTACGGTAAAATAAAACAATTTACTCATACCATTTCATACCAAACACTAATGACTTTGAAACAAAAACTGATCTTTCTTTTGACTTATTGCCTTAACCTCGTGCCTACATTACGTCAAAATATACCAAATCAAATTGGAAATTTGTTTAGTTGGCATAGAGTTAAAAAATTATTGTGGCTTATGTCCTTTGGGTAGGACAAATGTAGGCAGGAGGTTAAAGAGTCGAAAATTGGTAATCTATATTTTTTACTGAACCTTTTTATAGTGACAATAATATGAGATACTTAGTGCATTTTATATAGATTGTCACTGTAACAAAGTTAAAAATGGTACTTCATAAATTTTCTTCACTAAATAAATATAAACTCATAATAGAAGTTGATATACAGGGCGTCCCACGGCGATGCCACATGGAGGGAAAGTAACTTAAATATCATAGATAGCGTATTTTACTGAAAGAAGACTTTATTTTATTTTGAAAATGAAATAATACTGCATAAAAAAAAAAACCAAAAAAAATTTGCTTTTTCTAGGCATCGAACCTACTTTAAAACAAAAAAAAAATTTTTCGTAATTTTATTCTGTCATTCGAAAGAATAAATAAAAAATAACAATTTTCCTTAAGAAACATAGTATCTAAAACTAAAAGAATAACCAAAAAAGTTTGGTTCAAATTTGTAAAAAAATTGTAGTTGGTTCGATTTCCGGGTGAAGCAAGTAATTTTTTGAAAAACTTTGAATGCAACTTTACTAAGTCTTAAAAATAAAATGAAGTCTTCTTTCAGCAAAATACGCTATCTATGATATTTAAGGTACTTTCCCTCCATGTGGCATCGCCGTGGGACGCCCTGTATAATCAGCAATTTAAGCAATATTGGTTGATCTTTCGAATGGTATGTTATCTTTCTTAAAATATTTTTAAATACATGACTTTTCAGGGACTACTCGTATATTTAATATTTTGAATATAATACTAAAATATTTTTTAGTTATGAACATATGTAATGGAAAATGGAAAACTCATTAAATGGTAAAAAATATACAATAATCAGTGAGATGAGTTAAATTGTTAAGATTACCGAGTCCCTGAGTTTTAGTGACTTCTCTATACAACCTTAATGCCTCTAACATACACAAAAAAATACACATGCAAAATCAAAGATATAATTGTGGATATATCATCAGCTGAAAACTAAAATTCACTATAAAAATAGTCGCTACTCTTAGCAACCTCGTATGTCAGCATTGAATCAGAATTGAGATACGAGCTTATCAAGTAGGCATTTGTTACTTCGTGAGTTATGAATTTCATAGAAAAAAAAATTAAACAAGGAAAATAGTAATGAATACTCAAATAATGACCAAGTTTCTTATACAGAAAATAATACGTAATCTCATATAATATTGACGAAAAGACCAAAGAAGACAAGAAAATAAATTAAGGTGTATTGGGGTAATTCCGAATGTCGAAAAACGCCGGATAATTCCGAAATGTGGAACTTAACCCTTTGATCATTTAACAGTTCTGTTAAATCATTCAATTTCGAATCTTATGTATTTGTAAACTGATTTGGTTTTGTTTATTATATGACGGCAAATATGTTCCCAATACTCATTAAAGGGTTAAGACGATGTAATTACGAGTAATTTTTCTGTGATTTTCAGAATTACAGTACCGGCCAATAATATATCACATTCGTGACTTTTTGTATGAGCGTGTAGAGTAAGCGACACAAGTTCGCATGTAGATAGCATATCGTCGGTTGACAGGCAAAAGTCACTAAGTAACAAATACCTACTTGAAATAAAGCTCGTATCTCAGTTCTAATTCGATACTAACATACGAGGTTGCTAAGAGTAGTGACAGTTTTTATAGTGAGTTTTGCTTGTCAGCCGACGATATTGTTTTGGTACTTTTGCAGAGTTTAATGATGAATACTGCTTTTTAGTATTGTGAATTAAAATGGAAGACACAGCATATTGCTAAAATAGCTGTAGTAAAAAAAAAATACTACGAAATCCATGCCTTACGCAAAAACTTTTTATGAAAAAAAAACACTACATGATGAAGTTTTTTCATCGCTAGTACAAAGGCCTATGCCTAGACTATCTATAGTCGTAAGTTGGAAAGTGTGGAAACCACTTAAAAAAACCAGTATGTGATATATTATCGGTACTGTACACTACTTTTGGAATTACCCTAAGGCACCTTAAATTCGTTGGCCTCAATACAATTTTTGTAATTTTTTTTTTGTATACTTGTATATATATGGTTAAAAGATTTTAGCAAATAAATAACTATTTAAAACCGACAGAATTCTTTAAGTTTGCACGTCTATCATTTGTGTGTATCTACTAAACGCAGCGCTGGTGTACCTACAATATACACGTTATATTATATTACTAGTACATTAAATTACATTTATTTCTCCTTGTTCAGTGCTTCTATGAACTCTTCTAGTCGTTCTTGAACTTGTCTCACTCGTTCTGAAACAAATTATTTAGAATCAGAATAAGAATTATTTATTGCACAAATATATCAATATCTTAAAAAATAAACAAACTATGAATTTATACAAAACAATAAAAAGAAAACAGTACAAATAAATTAGTTAGGACAAAATATTACTAAATTTCATTTTAGCATTTATTAATATTCAATTTTACCTTCCTTCAACGCTTTAAAATAGTATTGAAATTTGGATTAGACTTTAAACGGTTAAGAGCATTTTGGTTTTAAATACTTATCGTAGGAGTTACGAGTGGTTATATTCTGCAATAAATTAGTACATTACGACACAAGTGCGAAAAATATGAACATGACTGAAGGGAGTGTTTTAAATCGACACGAGTTACGAATTTCCTTTTTGCACGTGTCTCGTACGACGTTTTTTAGTACAGATGGCCTTCTGAAGGTTTGGACCTGACGTAAAATGAGCCACTTCTCGCACTAGCGTGTAAAAAAGACACCATTTGTACTAAAAATAGTATTGAAATTCGGATTAGATGTTTAACAGTTAAGAGCATTTTGGTTTTAGATACTTATCGTAGGAGTTACGACTAGTGGTTATATTATTATTATTATTTATTTGCAACAAATAACTATTTTTCGTGGTAGGTATTCTACACCGTGTTTTTATTGATTTCCGTTAAATTGGACAGGTTACTTGGGACATTAATAGAAGTTGCCTGGGGCCCGTTTCTCGAACGCTTTCGAGAAATAGGCCTCTGGTATATCGGCTTTTGTTAATTTCGTATACATTTTTTTTCATCTTCATACATGCCATTGTATTGGCAAGTGTGAGAGAACATTAATAACAAGATCTCAGGTGACTGACGGCACATGTCAGAATAAGTAACATTTTATTTATTTATTTATTTAAGCCTTTTTATTATTTAATACATAATACATTACTCTTATATAAATACATTATTCTTATTCTTTATGCAAATTAATGGAAAATATACAATTCATTCTTAATTTAAATAATGATAATAAAATTATAAAAAAAAAATATTTAACAGAATGCACGTTTAAAATTACAATAATAAATACATTTTAAGTTTGTTATTATTTCTGGCTAGTATTAAAGACATCTCGACGAGTATAGGCCTCCTCCATTTCTCTCCATTTTTTCCTGTCTTGAGCTAGTTTTATCCAGTCGTGAATAAGTAACATTAGGATGTAATAAAGGTTGCAATACACTTATTCAGTCATTAAATTTATTTTTTTAATAACTCAATCACAATAAGAGTTAAGATTATTTTTGACCTAAATAAGCTTCCCTTTAAATTAATGGAAATCAATAAAAACACGGTGTATATTTTAGTGTGGTCAAGTGTGACTTACTTAATTCTTCTGCTAATTCGACTCTTCTTCCGGAGAGGAGTTTCTTCTTAAGTTCAGGGTCCGCTGCCATCTGTGAAAACAACAGATTATAAATTACCCCCTTATTCGTTTTGTTTGTCCCTTTCGGTCTTATCAATATGTCTAGAAGAGCGACAGGAATAAAGCCTAACGAAATCCGTGTTTAAAGTACAGTGCATCATAATGTTAACATTAAAGAATCGGTGTGAGTACATTAATGTTAACATTATGAAGTAGACTTATTTTTGTTTTTTTTTTCAATAATTATCTATTGTAGGATATTCTTACACAAATTGACAACTAATTTGAATTGTTATATTTAGAGGTATATTACTTAGTGGATATCAATGTAAATAAAGGTAAATTGTAATTTTTACACAAATTGAGTGATTTCAAGATGTTGACTAATTTGAATAGGTATATTTAGAGGTATTTTACTTAGTGGATATCCATGTAAATAAAGGTAAATTGGTATTCTAAATTTATGATATGGATGTAGATAAAGTTATGTATGTGACTGTACATAATTAGGCATTAAACACTCGCCTACGGCTCGTTTCATAAAACCACACTCATGTTTAATGCTCTTATTATGCGCCACATAAACAACTATTTGAACGCATATTAGAGGATTTACAGCAGTGTTATTCACTAAGAAAACCGCCTTACTGTCAGCGCTGTGTCAGCGCTGCGACAGCGTCGAGCCTAAAAATGGTATTCACTAATGTACTTTAAACGACACTAGTGCTCGGCGACGAATGCGGCGTGAGCTGGAACTACACTACGTCGAGAGTTTGACGTTTAATGTACGAACTTCGTATTCTCTAACGAAAAACAGCGACGAACTCGCCCACAACCTCGATTCCTAATGTCAAATAAAACAGCTAGGATTTTAGACAAGGCTGTCTCGACGTCGAGCTCGTTGACGAACGCAGCGTCGAATGTGTGAATAAGAGAATAGCATAGCTGTAAGAGATACACGTTAATAGTTGAACTAACCTCGTCTAAGACTTCTCTCAATTCGCGGTCGAGTCTGGCCGCCTCCCGGTTGCCGAGTTGTTGTCGGAGCGCATTGGCTGTAGTTCGTAACGTTTGTTGCACGCGCCAGAACATTACCACTTCGCAGCATTCCTTCTGAAATTATTGCATTTTTGAGCCGTATGCACTCACTCAAGAAACACGTTATACCTTAGTTGAAAAAGTCTGAAAAAGTTGTGGCTCTCCGACATTTTGTGAATTGGTTGAGTATTCTATTTATTGATGTGTAGTATATGTACGTATATGTATTAAATATTTTAATTATATGTGTATTGGATGTATGAGTTTATCTTAGTTGGTATAATAACAGTTTAGTTTTTGGTATTGCTCAAATATATTATCCACTGTACACGGTATGTTTGTCTATCTTTTGCTTCAAATAGACGACTCCTTTGCTCAAAGGTTAACTGGAAGAGATCCCTTATAGGGATAAGTTCGCCTTTGCACCTGTCATTTTTTTTGTAAATAAATAATAAATAATAATAATAAATAAATATCTTGGGACATCTTACACAAATCTACCTAGTCCCACGGTAAGCTCAATTAAGGCTTGTGATGTGAGTACCAGGCGACGATATATATAATAGATAGATACATATAGATACTTAAATACATAGACAGCCATGACCAAGGAACAAACTTTGTGATAAATAAATACACAAATAATGCCCTCGCCGGGATTCGAACCCGGAACCTCCAGCTTCGTAGGCAGAGTCACTACCAACTAGGCTACGGAGGCTGACAAATCTTTACTTTTGTATAAATCACTTTTTAAATACTATGTTTTAAAACTTCGCGACCGTTTACCTCGTAGATGGTGAAAAAGTACGTAAATTCAAGTGTTATTAACCCTAATACAGGCACAGGCAATATGTGTACCACATGCGATACTTTTTTAACATCCTTATGAATATGTCTAACTACTGTAAAAAGGACACTTGGTACCCCCAAATTATACCGTTTTCTAATTTCAGGCCGACTAGCCCACGGACTAATACGTCATATTGGTTAGGCTGGGAGGGGGTCCAGAAAATATCACCAAATATCACCCATGGGGGATGGGGGGTGGGTCTAAAACAGGCCAAAATCGTATGACGTGATTAATGGACAAGCCCTTACATTCCAATATACGCATTCACTTCTCTTCACAATAACGGTTAAAGGTCTCTACCCACTAGACCGTACCATACCATGACCGTAGCATGAACGTATCAGACAAGAATAGTACATTACGACACGAGTACGAAAAACATACTCCCTTCGGTCGTGTTTTAAAACATCGCCACGCGTTTCGAATTTCATGTTTTTCGCACGTGTGTCGTATTGTACTATTTGACTACAGTCATCATCCCTATTACATTTCAGGAATCCACAGATATAAACATCCTAATGAAGGCGTACTTACCGGACCACTCCTATGCAGCTAAAAATAAATGAGCATGAA
This sequence comes from Thaumatotibia leucotreta, assembly GCA_025490895.1. Classification (NCBI taxonomy): domain Eukaryota; kingdom Metazoa; phylum Arthropoda; class Insecta; order Lepidoptera; family Tortricidae; genus Thaumatotibia; species Thaumatotibia leucotreta. The sequence goes on from JALPQI010026863.1 coordinate 10,411, forward strand.
ATGAAAAGCGATATATAACGTGTGTATTTACGAATGATCTGATGGCACAGACTATTATTGTGATTATTGGTAGCACTGTAGTATGAAGCGAGCGCTTAGCGAGTATATTTATGATTTAAAGTTTTAAGTTGGTAATAAAACCAAAATTGTGTTCTAAAAGTGCGTGATTATGGAATAATGGAAGTTTTTAGGTTTGTTTACAGACACTCGCAGTCAATGAATACGGGTCGGGTGGATTTTTTTCATAGAAAACACTGGAAACATGCAGATTACAAATAT
>JALPQI010026864.1:0-15567 GCA_025490895.1 Thaumatotibia leucotreta
GTTTCCTCTAAGTGCGCCCTTTGCCTGGCCCACTCATTTCTGTTCTGGCAAGTGAGAACCCCCAGAGGATACTCTGCCGCTGGGGCATTGTCATTCATGATTTGGTTCAAATTAGCTAGTATTTCTGTTGGAGCAAGTATGTTACCTGTAACAGTAGAGGAAAACATGTTTAAAATAGATACAAACATAATTATTGTGTAAGTTGCATGTGTAACTAATTTTTATATCAACATACCACACCAACAAATTGTTTCCGACTAAATGGCCTAAACTATTCGGCTACTTTGACACAAACTGTACATGAATCCTGTCAATATCTGGCCTGTTTCATCATCTCCAAATAAAATATATCTGTGAGATAAAAATGTGGTAATTTTATTCCTGGATGGTGTCATACAATAGTGACGCACAATGACTTACCATCAGCGTCAAACACATCGAAGGCATAAAAGTTTCCTTTACGCTGTACAAGCACATGCCTGCTGTCTGGTGCTCTGAAAATTTTGTCCTTATTTTCCAAGGGAATACGAGTAGCCCCAAACAAACCGGGGAATTGGCTCATATCAAGGGGAAATGCTTTGAAAAGGTAAGCACCATACCTGGAAAAACAAAAATAATCAGCATACACAGAACAAAATCATAGTATTATATCTGTGAAGCAAGCAATAAGCAAGATACTTTAGTACTGACCACAACCAGACTCCCAGTTTTCTTTCAAGAGTAAGTTAGCTGTTAAATAAAATGCACCTATTACAAACCATGAAACCGCCTCAGGCAACAAGCCCGTAACAGTTCTGAAAAGTGGTGTATTACTTTTCTTTGGATTCATATGGAACACCTCAGGTTCTAATATCTGTGCCTTTAGAGACTCCATGAACCTTACTGCACTAATCAACAAATTGGTAGAACGAATCAACTGATTGTTGTATTCAGGCCTAGTATCATTTTGGAAAACAATTAGCGGATTATAGTTGATTGGTAAAGGTTTGCGATCACGAAGGTAGATATCAAACCAATAGTCTGAAATATAGCTAGTGTGCTTGTTTGCCTTATCCTTTGCTACAAGTTTATCTTGTAACGTTTTGCCCTCATTATTAATAAAGTTATTAGTTCGGCTTGTCGCAGCGTTAAATTGATCGTCGTTCAAAAGCGGTCGCAATGCCTTGAGATACCGTTCGGAGGTTTTGTCGAGTTCTGGTATGGGAAGTCGCGGTAATGATTTCTGGAAATGCATTGTTGGCACCTTGCTTCTTTGTAAATATTGATAGTTAACATCACGAATTGCTTTGGATCTGCTGGCATAACTCTTTTGGACTATGTTTTTTAAGCACAGAGTTTTATGTGAAGATTTATTTAACCCATACATGTTTAATAGGCTGTATCACTTCGAAGAACACTAATTAATTCAATATTTTAATTTAATATAAAGCTTAAACTCTATAATATAATCAAATTTATCAAATCCGGCCGACCGAAATTGAACTTTGATTAGTCTTTTTCTTTTTTTTCAACTAATTTTGTGACCACGGATGTACACTTTCAGTCGGAACTGTCGGAAGGGAAACATTGTTAGTGTTGCCATGTGATTTAAACCAAATTCCTAAAGCCGCTGCCCAACTCACGAGTGAATTGCGGCGCGAATCGCTTATGGCACGGTGGAGGCGGCTTAACAATTTTGATAATTAGCCTTGAGGAGGCCTTGAGGATTTTAAGTTTTAATACACTTTTTCTGCCACTATGGGTCTGTTTGGACCTCACACTTACGTAACGCCGCCTGGTGGCAGAAAAATATCGAAAACCCTGCTTTAATTTCGCGCTCTTTAGGGTTCCGTAGCTAAAATGTCAAAAACCGGAAATCTTATGTCCATCTGCCACATGCGATTTACTCCAAAACTGTAAGTGGAGCATTCCATGAAAACATGTCGTAAGCGACACTGTATTTTCAATACTTTTGAAAAATTAAATTAGTAAGCTGAGTTACGGCATAATAATAAAATAACATATCATATCAAGGCTTTAAGATTGACAGTGTTTCCTAACAGCTAGCATATTTTATTAGGGTAGCTACCATAGTGAGTCGTAACGTAAGCGACAAAAAGTAGATGTTTTCATGGAATGCTCCAAGTACCACAGTTATAAAATTCGATAAGGACATAAATACATTTTGTATGAACTGCTTCAAAAGAAGTATGATACTAAATGGTATAAATAAACACTTTCAGATTAAAGAAATTATAAACAAGATTGGGTGTAGGTAATAGGTCCATACAATGCATAAGTGTTTGGGGTATGAGTGGAAAGGTCTTTTAAAGTTATAGTAGGAAATTTCTAAGAATTAACTTTTAACACTTTAGAAATGAGCCTTATATATACAGGGCGTCCCAAAGTTATGGGACATGAAGGGGAAGTACCTTAAATATCGTAGATAGCATATTTTGCTGAAAGAAGACTTTATTTTATTTTGAAAATTAAATAATACTGCATTAAAAAAATTGCTTTTTCTAGGCGTCGAACCTACTTTAAAACAAAAAAAAATGTTCATCGAAAGAATGGATAAAAAAATAGTATCTAAAACTAAAAGAATAACCAAAAATAAGTTAGTTCGATTTCCGGGTGAAGCAAGTAATTTTTTGTAAAACTTTGAATGCAGAATTACTAAATTTTAAAAATAACATAAAGTCTTCTTTCAGCAAAATACACTATTTAAGGTACTTCCCCTTCATGTTCCATAACTTTGGGACGGCCTGTATATGACGTTAATAACCGCTCAACGATTTTTGGTGTGATCAAACAACCTGTTAGTTTTTGAGATAGGTAGGTTTAACCGTATTTTGTACATTTGCTGCTACGGAACCCTTTGTGCACGGGTCCGACCCGCACATGGCAGGTTTTTTGCTACGACAGTAGCAAACAAGCATATGGCCCGTTCCCTTGTTCCTCGTACATTACCAATTTACATTACCAGCAATGTACAAGGAAATAATATTCTTCGTTCAAAACCGGGTAATGTATAAAGAAAAACTTGTTCTTCATACATTACTAATTATTTTTCATCACACTTGCTGTCTAAGCGCGACATTCAGGCGCGGATCCAGGGGGGGGGGGGGGGGGCAATGGGGGCACTTGCCCCCCCTCACACTGGACTTTTGTATGGCTAGGTGGTGTTTCAAGTATAAAATGCTATCATATCATAGGGCAGTGCCCCCCCTCAACGAAGTCCTGGATCCGCGCCTGGCGACATTGCTTGCATGCGTAGCGGGAGTAATAGAAAAGTGAAATTCCCTAGGGAGTAATAGAAATGTCAATACGTATTTAATAATATTATGTCTTAAAACTTATTTTTTTGTCGGCAAGTGTGATAAAAAAACATTATAAGCATCACGGTCGGTAAGCGGAATACTAACTCGAGTCATAAAAGCCCTCCGCCTGACGGCGTCGGGCTTCTAGCACTCTCGTTAGTATTTCCGTACTTACCTCCCTTCATGCACAATGTACTATTATCAGTTATGTACAAAGAAAAATAGTCTTCGTACAAAACCGGGTAATGTATAAAGATAAAACTTGTTCTTCGAACATTACCATTTAATTTGGTAGTGTTGTACAAAGAAAAAAATATTCTTCTTAAATGAAAATTGAAAGAAACGGCTAATTTTCTCATAAAGCCAAGACAGGTGTTGTTCAGGGCGGTAATGATAGTAGATGTGCGCTTTATCGTGATAAACCGTAGTCTACATAATCACTTCCAATTTTCAGTTTGGAAAATCTTTCGAAAAATAATAACCAAATTTATTTTCATACATTTATTTACTACCCTCATCTTCTGCAGCAACAGCTAGTTTATTCTTTTTATTACCTACTAGTGTATTGCCTTGTTTTTCTGCTTCTTGTATTGCCGAAAAGATTGAACCGGCCTGAATTTTCTTTAGAATTTTTTTGTCATGGAAGGGATGAATGTGTGCAGCGATCCTGCAAAGTAAAAACGGAATTGCTATAAACATTGAATTTTGTTGAGGTAGGTACTAATTAAGTACATATAAACATGTTAAAGGATAAGATCCTTTAGTATTGTATCACGAAATAGTCTTAGGAAAATTATAATTTTAAATGTGTTGTAATAAAATGTCTCACCTTTGAACAACAACATCATCCTTAGTAACTACGTGAGCTGGACACTTCATAGACGTGACATAATCCACACACCGCCACTGCCTGCTGTTGTTGCGGTTTGTATGCTTTAGGTAGTACACATATCTGTTCAGAACCATTTGTAGGTTGCCTTGGTTTGATACTGTGTACTGGATGTTGCCAGTATCTGGAAATAATGGAGAAAGAACATGGTAAAATTTTAGTTTTTAACAGTTTTACCAAATGCAGTTAACCAGACCATGATAATGTATGGCAAAGAATTACAGGGAATTATATTGTAGGAAAAAAACTTAAGTCATCTGTTGTATGTAGTAGTCATCTATTTGAATAGACAACAATACATGTTTAAAATGCGAACACAAACAATAGTTATTTGTACAACATGAGAGCAAAGTACGTATTTGATGCGAGTGTCAGTTTTGAGTCTTGAGCAAGCGAAAGATTCTTTTATAGAATCACGAGCGTAGCGAGTGATTCTGTAATAGAATCTTGAGCGTAGCGAGAGACTCGAAAGACACGAGATTCAAATAACTTTGCTCTCAAGTTGTACATACAACTTTTCACCTCAGCATGGAGAAAAGGAAATAAAATAACTTCAGCAGGGAGAAAAGGAAATAATAATAATATTAAATCATTTATTTAATCAAAATTAGTTTTAGTACATATCATTATTGGTACATACCAGTGTTGAGGTACCATTCTTATCTCTTAGGTTAACATTTTGATGAAAAAATTTTTATAAAACAGTTATAATTATTTAGAAATGAGCTCGTGTCGAATTTCTGAACGCGATTCTGACTCGCCTAGTACCACGATATCCGTCCGTTTTAAAACGGCTGTCTTTCTCTCTGTCACACTTATATATAAGAGCGATAGAGAGGTGGAATGACGGACGCCAATGTTATGTATGCTTGGTGGTAGGGGCCATATGCCGTTCGGATACAAGGAATCGGGTCCGATAAAACGCGTCGTCTAATACAACTGGCTGAATACGCTAGGATGCCATGAACTAAAAAAAAATGCATATTATGACAATTTATAACGTAACATTTTTCATCTCTGTCTTTTTACTAGCAAGTGAAAGAAACAAAAGAAAAAGTTGAAGTCTAAACGTCATGGAAAACAACATTCACTCAGTGAGCAAAATCGCACTTTGCTCACTGATTTCGCGAATCAAAAGAAGTCTTTTCGAGCTGCTGAGGTGAAAAACAAATGCCTATATGGAAAGATTACAACTACCAACAACAAGCTTTTCTTAACTTTTTCACCTGGTCCTATAGCATACCTAGTTATATAGGTCCAAAGTGAATGAATATATTGTACTTTTTAAGATTATATATTGTATTTTACGTTTTTTTTTTAAAGTAGATAGGTATTTTAAGTTGTACTTATTCACACTTGTTATCACCAAGTTGTTACTGTTGTTGACTACTTTTTATTATTCAACTTACTTTTACTACCAACTGAGTCAACCTTTGGATCTGGATCTGTCAACGCCACAACATTTCCTTCCATATCTTCTTGCAACTCCATAAATGACTCATCCACTGACCGCACATTTTCTATTGTTGTGCCTAGAATACTTTCCTTGTCATCATATTCACTGAAAAGAACAAATCTCTGTTCCTATTCACGAATGTTACAAAACATGCATACCAACCTTCATTTTTAAAAAGCTGCAAATTTGTTGAATTTGTAAAGTTGCTGTTATTGTTACCACCTGATTCTGTGGCATCATTCAAACCTAATCTGAAGAAGATATATGGCTTTCCGATGAACTAAGATTTAGTTTATTACTGACATTTTAATATTAATATTTAAGTTTCATTTGAATAACATTTATGTATGCAACTATGCAGTTATGTATTGTATTAGGAAAAGCCATACTTGTATTTAGTTCTACTAATTTAGAGACAATTGTGTAATGACAATGTTGTAAGGAAGATTATAATATATTTATGTACAATATTCTGCTTTTAGATACAAAACACTGGAGGTGGCATTGGTACTTACATATTTCTAGTATATATCTGATACTTAGTGTCTGTCTCTGGTATATCACTTATCTCAAAGAAGCAAACATCTTCATCCTCATTTTGTGACTGTACATTAGGTTCATACTGAGTTGAGGTGCTGTGGTTGTTGTGAGTGGAATGGCTTGTTTGCTAGAAAAGTTTTTATTACTAAACAAATGTCACACAAAGTTGCATAATAATGAATTAAAATTTTTGTCTGTGTTTGTCAAGGATCCTTACAATATACTGTATTAAACTCAAATCAATTCATAAATAGAATTCAAAATACATTATACTGATCCTTAGCAACAACAGACAAGGGGTTAAAACAAAGATAGATAAACAAAAATAGATCAAGAATTTACCATTTCTTCTAGTCCCTTTATGTGCAATTCATTGCCAGCATCTATAAGTGGGTTTAAGTCGTCACTGTTAACCTGCACTTCCCCTGTGTATATGTACTCAAGAATAGAGCATAAAGTCGAATAAGATATTTTCTGCAAATATAAAATTATGGTGAGTAACATGGTAATTAAATGTATGTAAGTATATTTTATGAAAAACCTTACAGAGCCAACAATACTGAATAAAATGATGACAAAAAAAAACCATTAAGATTAAATAATGTATTAAGCTCACTTAATTTCAGTACATTTAAAAATATGACTGGATGAGGGCACTGTGCAGATGCTATAAGATCCTTGATGTAGGGGCTGGCCAGTGCCATGACAATTTGGTGAACTTTAACCATATGACCATCAGCAGCTAAAGTCATATCTACAAATTCTCCATTCTGTAAAGACAAATATTAAACTATTATTATTGAGATATGAATCCAACGCATAGAGTCCCTTTTGAGTAATTTGCTGTGTTGTACACCTGGTATTAATATACACATAATATCACAATGTGTGATGCCATGAACATATCTTAATAATCTAAAAATCGCCCCTCTAGACTACAGTGTAACATTTGGATTTCTTGTGTTAGTGTAGATCATTACTTAATTATTAATCACTAATAATATAAATTAATTTGTGGTGCATGTGTGTTAAGTTATAATAACCAGGCTTTCACTCGCATATCGTGATTTATTTATGGATCGTGGCTACAATTGTAGCCGCTATGGTATGGTAATATTGGTACATCCAATATTAGGTTACAGTGTTCAGAAATATTAGATATACTTAATATTTCTGAATACATCATGTATATATCAGTTATTCAGGCTGCTCCTGATATTAACAGCAAGTTTATATGTTATGGCTACATGTTAAGAAGCTAGGTATTCCTAAGTTGTCGACTTTACCTGCTGCAATGAACTTAAACCATGACATATATTCTTTTTATGTGCGTCCCATGACAACGCAAATTGTGTATTCACCATAATGTATTACTAAAGACTTATTTCACTGATTTCTATTTCTATTTTCTACACTTGAGCACCAAACCCAAACCAAATATCAACAACACCAACAGGGTAAATCTAAATGTGACAGTGACATTGTCATTCACAGACTACTAAGAAGATACTACGTATTTGTCATTAATGACAATATGAATGCCTCAATATGGCTACCAGTCACAATGTTCAAAGTATACGAAACAAGACACTGAAATTATACAAAATTCAATAATATTATATTATACAACAAAAAGCTTTGTCCTAGGAGTGACAGAGACAGTAGTACGAAGTTTATAATTTTTCTTTTTATGTATCCGATTATACAAGGCAATTCAATATACATAGAGCAGCCAAATTATACAAACATTGTATCCAATGATACGATCAGGGTCGCGTTTTATAAAGTTACAATTTACAATTTCGCTGTTTGCCTCTCTTTCTAGCCAATATGTGCGTGCGTTAGAGAGGCAAACAGCGAAATTGTAACTTTATAAAACGCGACCCTGGCAGCCCTGCCTCATGAAAGCATTATGATTCTGTTGTTATCGTTGTAATTTTATTAATGGTACGTTCGAAAACAATGAGGGTTTTTGATACTTTTTCTGCCGCTATGGGGAGGTGAGATGGCAGCACTGAGCCGACCTTATAACGAACTGTCAAAATAAATACGCGCATTTAATTTTCAACATATTTATAGGTTTATTTATTCTGAAAACCATTACTTTAGTCATATTGTTACCTAAACTAAATAAATAAAATAGTTCCAAGTCAATTCTCATGAAATTAACAAAGTTATAGTAATTATTTTGAATACCAGTGACTGTTTTAGAGTTCAATCTTCAGTTCGACGACCATGTATTAGTCGTAATCCATTACAAAATCAATTCTCTTCCAAATAAAATAGAATTTCAATATTTTAGGCCCAGGTGCCTATGAATAGTATGAATCTGACAGCTGTCGAGACCAGGGGCGTACGAAGCGCCGCCTGGTGGCAGAAAAATTATCGAAAACCCTCATTGTAGATTTTACAACAAGGGCATAAAGTGACTCATTTCTGTCCGAGGCAAAAAATGGACATTTATGCCCATGTTGTACACTCTGCTTTTCACTTTGTTTGCGAGGAAAGTAAAACACATTTTTTCACTGCAATTTACACAACCAAGTTGTCGTAAAGCGAAAGAAGAAATATAACCAAAGAGAATATAATCACTACGTTTTGGCTAACACATTGGATTAGAGTGGAGTAATCTGCCTGCGACCTTCGAAATCCGCAAATTTCGAGGTTTTGTCCCTCTCACTTTAATGACGCCTTAATTGGAGTGACAGAGAAAAATCCTCGAAATTTAAGAATTTTGATTTTCGCGGTAGTAAGCCTGATTTGCCACCAATTTTATAGGTGCCGTTCGCAAATCGCGGAGTCGATTCCGGTGTGCTCGCAGTCATACTCTTCTCACACAGCTCCACACTCGCGTTTCGCTCACAAATGGGGCGGCCTTGTTCTACTGTGAGGCTGGTTGGTCAGGGGTCAGGGGACATTAGTTTCAGTAACCGCTGGCCAGCCAGCTTGTCAGTAGAAAAAGACGGCAAACATGAAATGTAGGCGCGGAGGTGGCTGCCCATAGAAAATTGGAATGTACCGCCTTTTTCTACTAAGAAGCTGTTCAGAATATACATAATTTTTTAAGCATCTGAGGGGTTGCAAACTCGTACATATTTTTAGATTTACTTACCTATAAAGGGGTTACATAGGTCGCCGGGAACATTCTGAAAATTTCGTGGAATAAAATGCATAAGTTAAATCTTTTCTTATTATTATTATTTATTTGATAGAAACACCTTTTTGAGTTAAAGTATTATCCTCATAAGTTTCCAAAACATCTGCCAAATGCTCATTGTCTCTTGGTTTTTTGAATTGCCTTTTCTTTTGTGATGCCTTTTTACGTTTAGGAGCGAGTGGTTTTCTTGGCCCATGATCCTGCATTGACTTGATTCCTTGTTTCTCTAGATATTCCTCGATTTTCGCATCATCCATGGCATCAACAGCTGTGGCGCGCCAAAGTTTTACAAATTCTTCATCAACCTGAAAATGTTACATAACAATTTCTTTATCACCAAAATAGTGATTTTGAGTGATATAATTATAACAATAATAATTGTGTGTTATTCATTCATCAACATCATTCTACCATCAAAATTGCTCATTGTGCCCATTTGAACAGTTCATTCATGTTAAACAAGATCAAGGACGATTGAGTATAATTTTGAATGAAAACCAAATGATTTTTGAAATATAGTGCAAATTAATATCTTACATCTAGTGTTGCAGTCTTATCATTATAAAATAAAATCTTCTTTTTGTCAGTAGGCCTGGTAATGTACAGAATTTCCTGCGCCAAATTTTTAAGTGCTCTATCACAATGTGGCAGAGATTCTTGAACATCTTCCAGCAAAATTCCTCCTAAACCTTTTAGATCTTGTTGTTTGAGTAATCTGAAAAGTAAAACTTTAGTTACATACTGCAAAATCTATATGGGTAAGTCTTCTGAGTAATAGACAAATGTATGTACCTGAGTAGGGATTTCTTGTCCTTGATCTTGTATACTGGTTTGAAATTATATTTTCCATCTGGGGTACATTCTATTTTTGGGTTATTTTGAAGTGCCTCTGTTTGTAACCACTGAAAAAAATTTCAAAATATTTGTAAATTTGTATCAATAACCAATTTTATTAAGGCACAAATATTATAATATGGGAGTAAAGAAAGGAGAACTGGATATTAAAAGAATTTACTTGTTTAACTTTATTGCCAACATCCAACTGGTTGGTCTCATCAAGTACTTCATCTAATGTCAGGGGATGGTCGTCACCCTCCTGGTGTCTAGCTCTCATGTGGCGTACAATGCGGGCCAGCACACCAAAACGGTATGATGAGCTGCCCGACATGGTTTTGTAACTGAAAATTACCAGAAATGTGAAGTTAGATTTTTAGAAATATCTTAAATAATGCCAGTGTAGGATTGGACTTTGCAGTCCTAACAATTATTTTATTACATTCAATAACAGATTAAATAATGCTTAATTATTATTAAAAATACATACTTGGAGGCATCAAGCTTCGGTGCAGCGCTGACCGAGCTTGATGATGGTTTTGATTTCTTCTTGGACTCATCTTTGGAATGTGATGAATCATCTCTTCTTTTCTTTTCAACACTAAAATATAAAACAAGAATTTCATGTTTTAAATAAAGTAATACATTAATGCCTAGAAAGGTGTCTTTTGATTTTCAATAAGTACTGAATCTGATTATTGTCAACAAACAGCAACACAAATAGTCACGTTTTCCAATAACAAATACAACATTTTATGATTATCATAGTAGTAACTTACACTTCATTTAAAATAAACAATCGTATACTAGTATTTTCGTTACTGTGCCTGCCGAAAATTGGCCCTGAGATCTCATCAATATAAGCGAGGCGGGCCCGCGCGTGCGAGGGAGAGAAAGTAAGCGACTAGCCGGCTGGCGGGCAGCCCTCAGTCAGTTCCCAAGTATGTCGCGTCCGCGTACCTGGGTGTCGCAAGTGCCTTTTTCTTGAAAGCCTCCCGTTCGCGTAGTAGTGCCGGGTCCATATTTTTGAAGATACTTATTTACTCCAAGACCCTATAAAAAGTAAGCATCTATTATACTGTTATTTTTAAGGGTGCACGATTTCCATTCTCTTCACGTAACTCTCGTATTGACCTTTTGACAAGTTTACAATACTATTTGGTTTGGTTAGGTTTAGGTTGTAACATCATAATGACGTTTAGCTTGACATTATCGATAGTGTTGCTAGTTCAAAATAATCGTAACGTCACCAACTTGGATATTTATATTTCAATCCTTTTGAATCAAATAATAGTACATTGTGCATCAAGGGAGGTAAGTACGGAATTACTAACGAGAGTGTTAGAAGCCCGACGCCGTTAGGCGGAGGGCTTTTATGACTCGAGTTAGTATTCCGCTTACCGACCGTGATGCATACAATGTTTTTCATCACACTTGCCGACAAAAAAATAAGTTTTAAGAAATAACATTATTAAATGACGTACTAACATTTCTATTACTCCCTAGGGAATTTCACTTTTCTATTACTCCCGCTGCGCGCACAAACAATGGCGCGCTTAGACAGCGAGTGTGATGAAAAAGTAGTTTGCGTGAACGTTGTCTTCATAGTCTTGTTAGGGCTCCGTACGAAAATGATACAAAAGGAATCCTTAAGGCGCGGCTTTGGCCAACGTCGAATAATCGAACTACCGTAAAACCCCGTGTCTTCGCCTAGTGTAAGAAGTTGTAGTTTCCGCAATAATTTTAGGGTACGGTGCACAGAAAATTACTAAATAGCAAGTATGAAAAACATGTACTTTGCTAGCTGACAGTTTGGCTTAATAACAAGGAGGGAACATTAACTTTTCACGCTAGGCGAAGATAGGTATCCTAGGCGAAGATATTATGAGAATCGACGGTACGAATTTCGTAAATTTTAAGGATTTGTTTCTGTCACTTCAACGAAGTCGTGAAAGAGTGACAGAGCCAAATCCTGGAATCTCCCTTTTTTTTGATTGATAGACTAAGTATATAAATCACATCACATCAGCATTTATTAACACGTTCAATGCGGTAGGAGGTCTTTAGATCCCCTACAAAGTATGGTTAATTATAAGTTAAGCTAACTGCCGCAGCAAAGGTGTTAAAAATAACTGTCCTTCTTACACTTTTTGAATTAAAAAAAATGTAAGGCTTATATTTATCCTGCTACACCTGTACACCATTTGCGGATTTCGAAGTTCGCGGTTGAGCCACTGTTTGTCCATTTGTACGTTCGTCTCTCATGACAAGTATTCTAATGCCGCGTTTTCTTTCACTTAGTGTTCTGAGCAAGCATTCGTTCGTTCTTGGGCAGATGAGAACAGGTTTTCACATAGCAAAATTTTCGTTCGTCCGCCCTCGAACAAGTGAACGCTCGCTCAGAATGCTATCTCAAGAACCACTGAAGCCATCGCTTTGAAATTGGAATATATAGGTAGTTCTACGTTAACCTCAACACATTTAAAGTATTATATTTTCTATTAACTACCTACGGAAATTGCCTGATAACAAGAGAAAATCGCCATTTCGTTTCATTATTATTTATGATTATAACGTTTTGTTTCCTTTTCGTCAGTTATCTAATTCAGACAGATCCAATTGGCCACTATTAACGAGCAAATGTAGATTAATTTCACCCTACCTATATATGCCCATCAAAGTTTATTCCTGACGGTACGAGGTCGAGAATGTTTAACTACGCCAAATTGATATCGTGTTTAATAAGGTCACCTTTCTAGTAGGTATTGTGTGAATAACAAAGCTACAAAAAGTTTGCAAATTACATAAGTTACCGGTTGACGAGCTGACAGCATTTGAGCGATGCAGATCAGTGCCCAAACCTGAGTTTTCGTTGCTAAACTGTATCAGAACTATCTGATGGTGGATTCCTTGAGGGATTGAAGGAACTTCTCAAATATTAGGAGTAGGTATACCTCTTTATAATGATTAGTATATGTGACATATACAAATCAGGTATTTTCCACCACGATCAAGGAACAAAATACACAAACTCCCCGTGATTCGATCCCGGAACCTCCAGCTTCAGGGTCACTACCATTTAAGATATGGAGGCTGACAAAAAGCGTAGTGCTAAAGAGAGAAGCCGTAGTGCTAAACATTTTGTCTATAACAAAATGTTTATAATTTTATCTACTGACTAGTTTTGGTGCTGTAGATTTTTCTTAAAAATTACTGCTTTAGGCCGGCCTTATACATCCGGAATCAGAATATGAATTAATACTCTTAGGCCGACCTTATACATCCGGAATCAGATTAAGTATTCATAATATGAATACATACTCAATTAAGTATTCATAATATGAATACATACTCTGATTCCGGATGTATAAGGTCGGCCTAAGAGTATTAATTCATATTCTGAATCCGGATGTATAAGGCCAGCCTTATTGGTTTGCCAGACTGTAATTTACTGATTAACGGAGGGCGTAAATTCAAAGTTTAGTTAAGTACCAGATTAAGTGTTCCGCATTGTGCAACAAAACAAAACAAAAGTAAGTCAGTCAACTAACTTGTACATACACATTGCACATACCTTATAAAATGGCTTGAGGCGTACATTTCTAATAATAGTATGAACTTGGCTAGACAAGTAGACACGCTGCCGCTTGTCTACAGGTAGATGATCTTGGGTAGTTTCGAGCCCCAGCTTCGAGCTTTGCCGCAATATGAAACCCAATTATCGCTAACTTAGAAAATTATGTGTCTCTGTCTTGAAGGAGTCATCGGTGTGACAGAGCTTGATTCGCAATAATCCCTCTGAGGGTTCCTAGTCCTTTCTGTGCCTGTCTCTCTCTCTCTCTCCATGTTTGTAGTTTCTTGTAATTCGTGGGAGTTGTATTTTTAGCAAGGTTGCCTTTTAGCATTTTCTACTTATCTTTTGTGTCACCTTTAAATTAGGTACGAGTATGTAAATACGACCGATTCTCCGCGGCAGTGTTGTGACTTGCAAATCCTTTTGAATTAATGTTTATTCAATTTACCAACCGGCAGTTGTCTGAAATTAGACGCTTTTCAGAAAGTCTTTACATTTTCTTTCACGAATATTTTGTATGAATGTAACGAGACAAGGAAAATGTTTTCTAATAAGTACTGACATTGATAAGACCTATACGGATAGACAACGAGCGACTAATCCTTGACAAAACGAATACAATTCATGCTACCTACCTACCTACAATTTGAGGTCATTTAGAAAAAGTGAGTTTTGGGTCATGTAGCAGGAGTGAACACTGACTGAACAGGGATACGGGTATGGAAGGTCACGCGGAGGAACTTTCACTATGGAGACAACCAAGCTATCACAAAAAAACAAATTATGTGTTTATTGATTACTTAACTATCAATTAAGCCTATTACCTCCTAATGCGTCTATAGGTACGCATACTTAGTTAATAGGATAGGAGAGGCCTACGTCCAGCAGTGGACTATCATAGGCTGATGATGATGTTACTTATGATTCAGTGTCATTGACCGTGAGCTGGCGGCGTCAGTTTAACGCAGTGGATAGAGTATCTGACTTTTTATCCCTCTCGCACTAATAAGCGTGAATAAGCGGGTCGGACAGAAAGTACCTAAATTACGTCGACCGCTTTAAACTCCAGCGTAAACTCATGGTTGGTACACTGTACTGTATAGGTGCAATATTATTTAATAATATTATGAGTTTTATGTCATGTTACTTAGTATCAAACACATTCACAAATATTTAGGTATATTTATACAAACAATTTCATACCCATCCCATAGCTTGTCTGTAAGATACAATACCTAGTACCTACAATCAACAGAAATGTGTGATATGTTCCTGTGGTAACGTATTTAATACATGGTTTAAATTTGTTGCACCACTGCATTCGGCCGTATGTTAATCTCGAATTGACTGTAGAGCTCTTAGCGGCACAGCCGCAAACTTGAACTACGTATACGAGAGTTGTCTCTGTGACTCCAAAGAAGGCGTCATTAATTTCAGAATTTGCGATAATAGGCCAGAAGAGTAGTTAAGATAGGTAGGTATTGCCTACAGCGCTCTTACATAAGTATTGACTGGCCGAATACCGCCAACTTCGAAATTCGCAAGTTTCGGGGGTTTATTTCCAACGAATTTTGCGAATTTCGAAATTTGCGGTTGGGCCGCTCTCATATGTATATTGCATATTGTTACGATTACGAATCTAAAGATCTCAGCTATACTGGTTAGAGTGGTTAATTTTAAAACGTATGCTCAGTAGGCAATGCGCGACAGTATCTCGCCGCGAGATAGTCTATCCGTCCCTCTTTTGTTAATACAGCAAGTGAAGGACGGGACATCTATCTCGCGGCGACATACTGTCGCACCAATCATGTGCTAAGC
>JALPQI010026866.1:0-14414 GCA_025490895.1 Thaumatotibia leucotreta
AATAAAAAAATAAACTAACTCCTAAATTCATTTCAAATATTTTTTATATGTTGCGTGAGGTTCATAGGTATACTTAGCATCTAAAATTAATTCTATTATTGCAACATAAAATATATAAATAAAATATAAACATGCTAAAAACTCATTACCATCACCGGTCAGAACCTAGATTTACAGATTTGAGAGCGAATTACATAACTATTACATGTAACTACTTTGATTCAAACCACTTAATTTAGATGAAGTATTTATAAGGGAATGAAAGTTTAGTGGTTTAACAGTTTTAACACTGAATATTTAAATCCACTGCAGCAAAATCTTTTTGTCAAGAAAATAATATCATTACCATATATATAGTTTGCAACAACGGAATTGGCCAGTAGGCATTGCAAATGTTATTCTATACGAAGTTCCCTCTGTCCGCGATCCCCACCTCAGTCGGCTAGTAAACAGTGAACAAGACGGACGTGTGCCATTTTTTATGAAAAAATATATCGCGGCGGAGTTTTGGATTTGGTACAGTTTTTTTTCATTACCATTTGCACTGTTTTGATATTAATTTTTAAGTGTTTTATTGAACTGTGAATACTTAAATAATGAATATTCTATTCGAATGCTTAGTGAATGAATGGACCTGCAATTACATTTATTTTTAAAGAGTTAATCTACCAAAGGTAAGGAAAAGTCATTACCATTCTTGTCATTACCGTAATTTACTGTTAACATACTAAAGAGAATGGTAATGAACTAAAAATTATGGTAATGAATTTCAGTATTAAATTTTTGCCACCATCTTATGTTAATTACCATTCTCGTTTTTTATCATGCACCTGACTGTTGAAAGTAACAAGTAATATTCAAAACTACATTTTCAGTAGGTATATTCCAAATATAACAAGTTATTCATTAAAATATCTCAAAATTCAAACTTAAACTTTCGACTACGTTATTTCATTTTTTGACCTATCATTACCAACATCGCATTTTCATTCCCATATTCTATACGTCATTACCATTTCTTTTGGAAAAATCTTTTGTTCATAAATCGGTCAATTTTGCGTACAATTGAGAATGTATTATAGATTAATGTTTCTTTTTCGTAAGTCTTACCATTGCCACAACAAAAAAATGAAAATAAAAAATTCTCCCAAATTCTTCCAATTTGCACGAAATGATAGAAACACCCAAATACGGGTACCACGTGGGTGGGCGACGCGGTCGAAGTAAATCCCAACAGATTATTGCGTACGAATCCGTTTAGCTGATTTTTTTGTGTAAGGCGGTAGTCGTCACCAGGGCGCGGCCGGTGAAAGGTCCCTTGAAAAAACATATGTCGGAGACTAACGAGGATCGGGCGATGACGAGGTGTCGGGTTGCGGTCGTTTTACACCAGTGTTATGTTTTACGTCTGTTTTCTCATTTGCGGTGAGCCCGGAGGACCTTCGTAAATAACTTACCCCTGCGAATTGACAATATTTGGTTTTAGGAAAACCTATTTACGTGTGGTCATTCTTTAAGACACTAAGCCCCCCAATTGCACAATCTCGGGCTACGCCACTAAGAGGTTAAACGAATTTAGTATTAAAAATGTATGTCCTTCGCCAGTTAACCCCTTCTCGACTAACCTTAGATCGTGCTAATGGAGCTAAAAGCGTAAATTGTAAGAGTACCTACCGAAGCGTAACACTAGTTAAAGTAAGAAAAGCTGGGACATGAGAATGGTCTTGACGAATGTCGCCATTGAGCAGTACGTGTGGAGAGCCGTGCGTAATCGGCCCTATAAACAAACACTCACAACACTAAAGCTGATATATTTCACCAAACTTTTATATCCGTTCGCTCCAACTTAAAATATATGACTTTTTCTTTAGCACCTTTTGTATCTTTTAATGCGTTGTGTCCCCGTTTTTATGGTTCGTAAATCATTGTAGTGGAAGTGCTAGAATCGTAAACACGGCGCGTCCCGCGGCGTTGCTCGGGCTGCGGTGAACACGGAATCCGCGCACTAATCTCGTTAACCGCAAAAAAGCGCATTTAACGTGCATAACAGTTTTTTATTTAAATAAAACGTTTAATTGAAAGGACTTCAGTCTGAAAATGATTCGGAAGCAGTGGTAGAGACAAAATTTATTCAGAGCGCTGAAAAATGTATCAAAGCCCGCCAATAAAGTATCAAAGTACTAGGGCAATTATAAGAAGAAAAAAAAAATTTTATTAGCTTCATCATCATTATCATCATCATATCAGCCGAAAGACGTCCACTGCTGAACATAGGCCTCCCTCAAAGATTGCCACAATGACCGGTCCTGCGCCACCCGCATCCAGCTTATGGGATCCCAATGTGATCTGAACCTGATTGTGTAATATGTATATCCTTGTAAGAAACTAACAAGTTACACCACGTCACTAAGTTGTAACTAAGTCAAAGAGTTCCTGACAAGTTGTGAAGTAATGATTTTGTTGGCCATTACCATTACTTTCTGTCATATTTTTTTAGGTGATGGTAAATTATTATTAAATTTTTAGGTGTGCATATTAAAACTCCTAATCTTCGCTAACAATGAGATTATGTTAATTAACGCTTGGGATGGAGACGCTATCAACGACCATGCCCAAACTCGACGGGTCGCCGCAACATTGTAAATTAACCTTTATATCATTTTTAATGACCGTCTCAACGGTGTTTTGATTGCAGCGAGGCGGTGGAGGCGTCGACAACTCGACACGGCGATAAGGCGACAGTTAACGCGCGACACAAAAAACGCACGTTTAATAGCCAAAAAACCTACTCTCACGCTGCGCTGGCCCAATCCATCCCACCAACACCCATAACCTCATACTTTTATGTGGATTCCAACATCGCACACTTCACTTTATGACCTGATTTTATAGTTCATCGTTAATACGTTTTAAGTACCTGTCTAATAGTAAATTTTCAAAAATCGAATGTCACTTCAATTTTTTACGTCGTGGCTCGCGCTGCGTTTCAAGAAAAATTTCACGGGCTATCATTATTTTAACTGATAAAATTAAACCGTGAAACGAGGCCACAAAATGCGTAAAGACCGTGGAATGATAACAAAAAGCGGCCATTAATCAGTTATTGTGTTCCTCCGGCCCTCGTTGTTTGCGGACTCGTCCCGCAATACAAACACCATTTCATATTCTACACTACCCTTTGTCGTTTTCAACTGGGTGTGAGCGCACACAATGAATGCTACAAATGGGGCGAAAATAACTGTCTATACATCATCGTAGTGTACACAGATCGTAAATTAAAATAGTTAATAGGCTGCTCAGAAAGGAACTTAACAAGTTTAAAATACTATCCGGCTGCCTTCACTTACGCATCGCTCTACGGCACGCAAACGATAATAGAATAGGCTATAAGCTGTATTTTTACAACATAAGGATGTAATATGTATACAAAGGAAGCTTAAACTTTGCGAGTAGCTTTACCTATAAATTTTAACCGCCAAACAGCCACATAAAAAACAAAATTAAAACTCGCTTTGGGAGCAATCCTTCATCAAGCGTAGGAATTCGTAAACGTATTTGAATTCTTTTGACAGTCCGATACCGTTGATCCCACGAGGTCCCCAGGGCCCGCTTCCTTCTCATGCTCGACGATTGACAGCCCCTGACATGTGACGGCCATTGTCACTCTGACATGTTGACACTGCCAGAAGTTGACTTCTGTCCGGATTCCGCATGTAAATCATAAATACGGAAACATTACCCGCGGCACTGGCACAATGTAACGACAAATTAAATAATGGAATAATAAACTTCACAAGTTTCGCGTAACAGCTGCCGCTTGTTTGCTTTTTTTTGGAGTAATGTCAGCAATTGTATTGTTATAGGTATCAGTTATTTTCTTTTTCTATGGCGCGTAATCTTATTTTCCTTTGGTTAGTAACTATCAGTTATTTAGTATTGCGCTCAGCCTGTACAACTCGATTCCTTACATAATTATGCCCTTGCGCATTAAAGAGTCAAAATAGAGGATACTCCTTGAGAAAATAAACGTAGATATTTTTCACATATTTTTAGATAATTTTCATTATACTCTACTAGGGCTCATTCAAAAATCACTTGAAATGATTACATTTTGGCGATTTTAGACGACCCTGCTGACCCCCCCACCCCTCAAATATCTTGTGCAGTCATATTAAATAATCTAAATGTTGCGTGTGACCATCGCACAATATATCAATATGACTTTAAAAAACGTTTATCAGTTAAATTCTTTCTTCAGCACTAACTTTTGTTTTATCTCTGTTTAACCCAATGGTTGACTGGTAGAGAATGCTTTTTAGCATTAAGTCCGCCATTTGTACATTTTTCTTTGTTTGTGCAATAAAGTTTAAATAAATAAATAAATATACATAAGTAATGTATTGTAATAGATAGATGGATCCCCAGCAAAATCACTGAAATACCTCTAGAAAATAGTCACTGACACTAACTACCCAATTAAAACTATTAGATTGTGGATCGGATCCGATACAGTGCGTATTGGCGTTGAGGGAAAATATTATATCACCTCTTGTCCGGTGAAAGACAAAATCCGTTGACCTAGGACGCTCTTGGTTTTAAAGAATAAGTAACGTGTATTCACATACGCCCATCTCTCTAGAATCACATTAGTTACGATAAATGCTTGATTGTTAGGGATATGACTTATACCTTATACCATAAAAATAAATTATTACCAAACGCGTGCAAAAAATACTCTTAAAATTCAGAAAGCCACAATAATTAGCATTCATGAAAATATGTATCTCTACTACGTAAGAGATACCTAGTTAATAGATATTTATTCAACTAGTTTTTGTCGTCCAAACTGTCAGGATTATAAAATAAATATTATGACCATCCAAAGAATTTACATATTTTTGGTATAAAAATTTACCATAGAAAAAATCCTGGTGACAAAAAGTAAAAAATGAGGACTAGTCCACGCAGGCCCCCCGTCGTGTCTCCTGTTGCCCACAGGCTGGCCTGCCCATGGTGCCTTTCTCGACCATGGTGACAAAGTGTCAATTTACTCATTCAGCCCTAATGTTGTTTAGGGGTTTTTGAATGGCTAAACAATTCGATTTATTTATGGTCGTGTTGTGGGCGCGACAAAGGAGTGGATCTTTGTTTTTTTATTGCAATTTCATTTCCGGATACAACGTGACAATATTTTGAACTTAAATATAAAATGCTTGTTTTCGATCTGAACGATACTAAACACTTAATATACCTAAGGATTTTGCTAGATTATTTTGGTAAAAGCTGTCAGCTGTCTCTGTCTTTGGTGAAAAATAAAAGTAGGATAGGTACCTAATTGAGGTTTTTTGACTAATAAAATATATCACGCGTAACTAAAATATCTAGGGAGTGTTTAGAAATAAGAGAGTTTAAGTATTGAGCATGATGTAAACTATAAAATCAAGATAAATTTTATGAAAGAAGTACATAAGTAGTTATTAGAAGCAAAGTCACATACTTTTAGGTAGGTACATTTATTGCTTGGAGATCTAGGGACTTCAATTATATTGTGTAGTTTTTCAAATGAAGAAAACAATTGGTTCAATGGTTGTATACGTACGGGACGTAGGCAGTACTATCGACAAAATTGAATCCTGACCCACAATAGGAGCTTGTCATAGTAACTTTGAAAATAAAATTGCTGCATCTGACGTACAATTGGACTTTCAATGTTACTATGACAAGCTCTTTTTGTGGGTCAGGATTCAATTTTGTCGCTAGTACCTACATACATACCTACTAAGTATAAATAAGTAGTTACAGAAGAAACAGAATATGTTACGCATTTATTAAAGAGCGATTACAGCTGTAAGTTACTAGCACAATAAAACCAACATCCCCATGGCCCCAAGTTTCGATTACTCGGTCGTTTCAAGTTCCGTAATCCCTCTAAGTCACACAATTATTGTAGATAGATCTCGCATCTCCGCCCCTCCTATTAGCCTCACTTACTTTATCTGTGCTCCCCTCGCCTTTGTCCGCTGATCCGACGGGGAAGTGGCTAAATATCTTGTGCAAATAAACATTCGGCTTGTTCCATTGTCAGGGGGCATCCAAATCGGATTAGGAGACCGCGGCGTAACGTATCGGTATCATAACTACTGTTCCTAATTAGTTTATGTTTGATTTATTGTTATGTTTCGCATAATCGAAATATTTGATTTTACTGACATGAACATCCGCTTTTATACCTACTCCCGCAGAACGCAAACTCTTTTCTTATTGTATTGATATTTCTTTGAAGAAAAGGTTTTTTATTCTGACGGAACGCCACTGTTTAAGTACTATATCGTTTTGGCTTTTGGCTAGACATCCTTAATCATTTTTAAATTCAAATTATTTATTTTGTGTAACCAAGTGAAAGATTTATGATTATCTACTACCTAGTCTACCTACTACAAATAAGGTAACTTTCAAAAATATGGCTACTACATGACATACTAATTTAATTAAAAATTATCGGACTTTTAAAGCCTTTGAGGCTTAATTTTTTTATACGAAGGAAGAGTAGACAAACTGGAACCCTTCACTTCGTTTGACACAGTGAGTTCTTTTATTTTGCTTTTTGTAGTAACATCAGAGTGAATATCTGCTATTCTCGTATCGTAATGAGCCCTGAACAAAGCTACTAACTCACATACCAACAAGGTGTTTGTTTAAGGCTGCCCATTAGTGAACAATGCGCTGGAATGATCATTGTTCGTAGAGTCGCGAGACAGGTCTCCGCCCATACGAGGACTCCTTGCCACTCCAAACCGTGACAATGAAATATTTCATATTTTATGTTAATACACGACATGGAAACTTATTGGTTCGATTTGCATAGCTGACGAGTAAAAAATATCGTAAATAGACGACCAAATATATTTAAGTAGCCTTGGTATATGGTTTCATAATCCATAATACGTTGGACGTACTTCTTGGTACATATAAATTGTAGTTAATTAGAAAAATAATTTAAAAATGTCATTAATTGTTAGTAAGACTGATGTACCGATAATTATAACTGTTAATATTTGCTGAGCCTATGAGTTTATGTTTCACGTGTGTGATAAATGATGATGATGAAATAGTAGAAATGTCCAGATACGTCGTCAAAGTGAAATGGTAGCTTTATTTATAGCAATAATAAATAAATAATAAATAAATAATGTTAAAAGACATGTTCAAAGGGTGAGTTTCTCCAAATATATTTTCCCAACGAGTCATAAGTATTCAAGCAGATTACTAAGATGAATGTAATTTTATTTCTTTTAAAATTTGTTCGAGGTAATTTAGCTAACTATTTTAGAATTATTTTAGATGTAGATAAGTAAATTCGTAAACGGATATCTAAAAAACATTATAAGGTATTGCCTGCAAATTATTGCAACTATGTATGTAAATAAATACTTAATTGAAGATGATTAACTGAAATGTGTTGCATGTTTATAAACACCTTGTAATACACGAAACACTATTAAAAGTACTAGTTTCGAAGACAGATGAATGTCAAGAGCATGGAAGGGGCGGTAATCAATATCGAATTAATAACGTTATCTGCCACAGCACGAAAGATCATCAACGTCAATGAATTTCTAATTAGAACAGCGCCGGATGTGGCATAAACGATAAATTATGCACTCGGAGAGAAGTACTAATTTCGTTGCCGACAAATTTTCCACAAGCTCGATTTTGATGCGTTTCAAATAATGTCTGTAGGCAACGCTAAATGATAAATCGTCAAGGGAACGCCCATGAGAGGAATTTAGTATAAGTGAAGGAGTGAAGCTCTCGCTCGGCCAGGGAGGAAAGGAGGGAGACAAAGGCGTCTGGGAAAAAGGAATAAGATAGGTGAGAGCCGATGGTGGTGGGATAATAACAGCGCGGCTTGCGCGGCCTTTGAGTCGCCGCCGTCCGCTGCCGAATATCACCATCAATCGCAATTTGAATATTATCCTAAATGCGAAATTTTCAATATTGCATCTGCCGGCTATTAAGCAGTTTAATGGGATATAAGGCGTGATGAGCCTTGGTGCCGCAACGTTAAACATCGTTGGGTCCAATGCCTTCCTTTGGTCGCTCTGAGAGATCACTAATAAATCTTCTGAAATTTGGAAGAATGGTGTGCTCAATTTTACTGTCAGCAAAAGTTACAGTCTCCATCAGATATATCGTAGCCCCCACGGTGCTCAACAATATCTAATGCCGTGGCAATAGGTCTGCCCAGACGTTTGTGAGCACCCAGGCCGCGTCAATGTATCCGATGACGACTGTACTGCTTCTGTAATCTGTAGCTGCCTCGACTACCTATAATTATTATCGCCAGAGGCATACCAAGCCTGTTCCCAAAGCTTATAGAAAAACCCCAAATACCCCGATCTATATCCTAATATCCCTTACCTACGCGAAATTTAAAATATCGCGAGCTATTAAAGTTTAATGGGATTTCCGGAGACCGAGGGTATCGGGTTGCGGAGTCTGTGTCGGGAATGCGTCCCGGCGGGTCGCAGCCGTAGGTCGAGTAAAACAAACAAGTTACATAATTGTATTTATTCAAATGCGGGGCTCGCAGCCGTTGCACCTCATGAATAGGCATGCCGGCCTTCCTCGCTATGTGCACCGTCAGACCGTCAGCCTCTTACAAATTCGGCTGGATGTGCGATGCTCCACTATAAGCTTTATGCAAATTTGGACGGCTTTAATGAGGAACTTGCCTGCTAGTTCAAATTTACGTGTAAATTGTGGGAAGGAAACCCGATAGGGGCTGACGGAGACTCTCGATAGAAATATTCCTTGGCAGAGTATGTAGAATAGTATGTACGAGCATGTCTCGAGAGTCTCGGGACATTTTAAACAAATCGACAAGTAGTCCCACGGTAAGCTCAATTAAGGCTTGTGAAGTGATTACCAAGCGACGATATTATTGTAGGTAAAATAGATAGTACATGTATGTACATAGATACTCAAAATACATAGACAAACACGATCAAGCTACAAATGTTTGTGATAAATAAATACACAAATAATTCGTCCAGCTTCGTAGGCAGGGTCACTACCGAGTAGACTAAGGAGGCTGAGGAGGCATCTTATGCTAAATGGTGAGTCCGCATATTAAGGTAAGAAGACTTCAGAAGAATAGCTAGTTGTTTCCAAAAAAAACATGCCCAAACAATCCTTAGTCATATCCTTAATGTGATTGCACTGTGTCGACAACGGAGGATCCATCATCCACGATCCACTGAACCCATCGGGGCCATCTTTGGAACGGAACTGACGGCGACGGCGACGGCGACGGCGAAATAAATAGCTCATGGCGAAAAGCATATAATAAAAATAAATGTGTGTAGCCTATATGGTGCATCCTAAGTTTTGTCCGATATGAAAGTCAGCGAAGGGCGAGCAACGAAGCCAGTTGGTTCTGTACTGTAATCCAGTCACTTACAGTACAATAGTATCATTTGGACCAATATTACTATGACCCCGAGATATGTTCATTCCAAGAATGCTGGCGTTTTCATACTTTCAAAGTGGTAGATGTGTATATGATGATGAGGTATGCCTTACGGTATTTATACTTGAGAATGAGGTGTCAGTGGTTAATCATTCCGAATATTTATACCTACACGATAATAACGTCTCGTTTCGTGAATTTAATGACTGGCGGAGATATGTACAATACTGCAAAAGTGCAAACTGCTGGTACCCTTCAAATGAGACATTCTGCACAGATTGCACATTGACTATTAAAAAGGGACTGACGATTCGGTCATGCAGCAGCAGAAGTAAAAGGCAAATTGGGTGCAAAAGAAACGATTATTCATATTACAGAATAAGTGTCGCAAACTTGGTGTTCGACAGACTTAAAATCCACGACGATGGTTGGCTTAAGAAACTTGCTGGTAAGCGCGCTTAGCGTCATCACTGTGGCACCTGGTTTGCCACAGGCCCACTACACCTGAGTTGTGTTGTGATCATGTTTGTCGCTCCCGTATTGGCCTACGCAACCATGAAAAACGCTGTCGGTCCACCTGACACTGCTTGTATGATCTGTTTCTGTTATAATAGACTTTCAAGGATAAAGATGATGCAGCATATGGTCAGCAAGTTTGCATCTCGTGGCTGGCCATACCTGGTCTCCGTTAGCGTATCGGGTGCCTCGTAATGGTCCCGTTTTATTCATTTATCGTGCTACGCGTCACTTTCGCACTTGCCTACTTGTTAAGGTGCATTCAGACATTTCAGACCAAACGAGCATTCGCTAGGTATTCTATCCCCCACTCTACGAAATTACAAGAAACGATTAGACGCGGTACCATCATAAGACTCATAAGCCTATCAGATTGGGACACTTCGGGGCAGTGAATTGAATGTTTTAAAAGGTAATCACTGTAATAAGTCTACCGCTGAGGCCACGCTGAGACGCTGTCATGTCAATAATTCTACGCTGGTATGAGGAGTCGAATATCTAACCCAACTAGCAAAAATGTTTTGGACCCTGTCACATACAAGAAAAGTTTTTAAAGGCAAGCGTACAGATGTTTTGGACTACAAGAAATTTTACAACAGCATTTGAAAGAGTACTGTAAGATTAAAATTGGCATAAGAAGAACGCACTACAATAACAGTAAGAGCAATCGTTCTTATAAAGTGCGCCCAATTCGACACTTACTAACCTTAACAAATGTCCACTAAGAACATCGAAAACATGGTCATAGGATACTTATAAGATCAAATTTTGCTAGTTGGGAACTTATACTGGATTACCTAAAGTCAGGATAACGATGGGAATACCCATCCCGCCCGGAGCCTGAAGAAGCTGTCACGCGCGGCGCGAACACGTGATGAATATGTATCGGCAACCGCGGCGCCTTGTAATTTGAGACTCGCCGGTAATTATTTACGTGAGAATGGTCCAACTCCCCCCACCGCCGGAACGAATCGTTGATTGCGAGATGCCGACATCAGATTGCTGCGTACGCTCCGCCGAGCCCGCGCTATCGGCTAGCCTGCTTGACTCTCATCGCATGTCATCATACAACGGAGAACGGCCGACTAATAAGACGATAATCAGGATTATTAGAGCTGCACGGTACAATGTTTAAAATACTTAACCGACAGGGAAACGAATGACAAAAGACCGACGCGCTTAATCTGAGGTGGCTTATGAATTATGATAGTTGCGCTTTTACCACTTATCGTGTCTACCCGTCACTTATTTCGCACTTGCATAGTTACTTGTCAGAAGGTGACAGAAACGACGACAAACGATCATAAGCCTACTGCGCTGCGGCGACATACAATATCCGTTCCTCTTTTATTAACAGTAAAAGTAAGTAAAAGACGGGAAGTCTATCTCCGGCGACATATTGTCGCACCAATCATATGCTGAGCCTATACTATCACCAGAGGGTCCAGAGGTCTTAATCTGGAGGTTCTAAATAAATTGACTGCCGGCAATTCATGGATGAGAATTTAAATAATATAGATACCTAGACATAATAAAATCCTCCTCCTTGTAGGTAGGTATACGAATTTTCATTAATGGGAAACATAACTTCCAGAATCGGGGTGGGGTGGAACTATGCCAAAGTCAAGTATAAATCAGTTTATAAGAAATGTATGTGTATGTACGTACACGTACTTGTAATTTTAACATAGTTAGCGTACCTAGAGTACGTACATTTAAGAGAATTAAATATTAGATAGGTACCTAAATAATATTTGTATTTTTTTATGACCAATGGAGATCAAGGTCCGTAATGTCATCGTTAACACTCTCCAAGACTGGTAATTGACTCATGTTAAGCAAAATCTTAAAAACATCCAAGTAGGTGTAGGTACCTAACCACCTGCAACCCGCAGCTTTAGGTATAAGTGTCGTAAAAAAATTAAATTCTTACTAGCTCTCAGCACCTACCTACGTCATAAATAATTTACCAAATACCTACAACGTCATTCCTGCAATAGGTACCTTACCTACCTATCCAAAATATAGGCACCTATACCTACCTTATTAAGACATAACCTCAAACATATTCAGACAATAAACAACGAGGGACAAAAAACAAAACGACCAAAAAATGAATCGCGTCACATCTCATTAGCGCGCAAATTAGCAGACATGAGATAAAACATCTCCGGAGCTGAGAGCTTACCCAGAACTTATAAAATCGTGAATTTCGTATATCTGTCCCTGTCTCACCTATTGAGGGGTCATCGGTGAGATCGAGACAGATGCTCGAAATTTACGATTTTCGAAGTTTGCGGTGGGGTATCAGAGGTCCTTTATCATTAACAGAAATCAGTTGCCGTGACGACGGTGTTGTGACTGGCCCGACACGCGGTTGGCAGCTACCTGGGATGCGTGTGGTGAAAATTGGGATGAAGGTACAGCAAAGTGTAAAAAATAAGGCATCAAGATCAAAATATTCATGAAAATATTCATTTAACGCTTATTTTTAAACGGGTTTCAATTAAGTTTCCTATCATCATCATCATCATCAGCCTATGATAGTCCACTGCTGGACGTAGGCCTCTCCTATTAACTATGCGTATAGACGCATTAGGAGGTAAATGCCCATAATCGCCACGCTGGGCAAGCGGATTGGCGATCGCAGTAATGTGTCCACTATGATGACGCTGCTGCCCATCATCAATCTTTAATCAAGTACGGTCAGTAACACTTCAATCCCTTAAGTTTCCTATACCGCAGCTCTATTCATGAAAGTATATTTACCGCTTATTGTTATTTTTCAAGCTTTTTTTATCTGTTTTGCTCCACCTGTTCCGATGTTTGTTTTTAGAGCATTTCTCAAAAAGTTTGTAGATTTTGATCACGCCTTCGATATTAATAAAAATTGATAAGCTGGTAGAGTCAATGACGCTGAGCAAGATCCACCACATTTCCCAAAATGATAGTATGAAACATTCCCTCTAAAGCGGGTGAATTACGGGCTCCCAATAGGGAAAAGACCTCCCGCACCTGTGTGGATAAGGAGGGCTTCACACTGGTGGAAAAGAAGAGTAAGGTGCGCCTCGTAAGACTTTGTGTGGCACCGCCGAGCCGGTTAATTCTGGTCTTCGGGTCGCTACACCGGGTAAGGCGCTCTATGTGTCGCGCTTGCATTACTCTGCCGTGGCTGAAGACGTGGTGGAGTATGTCCGCCGGAAGACTGGCTTCTCGCTGAGGGTGCAGCAGCTGCGGTCGCACCACTACGTGCACTTCAGCTCGTTTGTGGCGCGCGTGCCGCGCCCGCTGCAGGACACCATCGCGAGTGCTGAATTCTGGCCGAAGGGCGTTGTGTTTCGGCGGTTCCGGGGCAATCTGCCGAACCCTACGCCGGTTCAGATGACTCGACAGAGCCTACTCGCAGCAGACCTTTATCTGTGTATCTTTATTTGTATCTCTTTTAATTTTAGTTTCATGACGCATTGGTGTAAACTGTAATGTCGTGTAAACTTTTGTTTCAATAAAATAAAATAAATAAATAAATAAACTCCTTTTTGTTACCAAAAATGTATAGGAATCTGGTAACAAAAACATAACTTCCATACAAACTTTCTGGGACATTTTGGGAAATGTGGCGGATCTTCCTCAGTATCGTTGACTCTACCAGCCTACCAATTTTTATAAATACCTATCGAAGACTTGATTTAAATGTAGATACATACTTTTTAAGAACTGCTCTTTAATCAAATATTCCGAGTTAAATTTTTATCCTCTTCCTGGTTATCAATACGAGTGTGTAAATCGGGTGACAAAGCAATTAATTAAAATATAATATATTCATAATATATTGTAATTAATTCCCAACTAGCAAAATATAGTCATATAGAAGTTGAGACAACGTTTTGCATATAACTTCTAGTCTAATTTGGTTGGTCATATAAACGTAAGGTAAACGGTTATAAAAGGCGAAAGTGGCGCAAATTATACGACTTATTGGTGAGATAAACGTTAAATAAAGGTTTGCATGGCGACTTAAATCGTTTATTAAAGGTATTGTAACGATTAAGGAATGACCAAAACGTTGTATAAAGAGTACAACAAAAACCTTTACGCGACCTAAATATCAAATAAATGTTTTATTACTGACCATTTTGTTTTATAGAAGGTTTAGTATAACCCTTACTCATTGCTTATCGGACTTTTAAGTTACATAAATGTTTTTAAGTTTTATTTATAAAACTGCTCCTGACATTTATTTTAAATACGCGCAAAACTTGGTGTGTGTGACAAAAAAGTGTACGGAAAAATAATACAAGGTAATTTTATAAGATTTGTAATAGAAATTATTGTTCTATATATTGAGCATTTGCACATTTGGCGTGAGCTGAATTCGTATGGGAAGGTCACTTTACCGTTAAAGTTTATGATGATATACAGTTTTTTG
>JALPQI010026867.1:0-11305 GCA_025490895.1 Thaumatotibia leucotreta
GTTGTTAGCATCAACAAGCAGCATACCCCATTGAGAGCCGGGCAGACACTCTTTTTCAAAAAGGTTATTCATAGCATGTATGGCTCCTTCAATACCACAACTTAATCCACTACAAAGTTGCGATTGTGCACAAGCTTCAGTAACTTCAGAGCCGGAGGCCAAGATCATACATTTTGAGAGGATCCTGCGTAGGCATTCGCCAATGCCAATTGGTCTAACCCCAGGGGATTTGTCTAGGGCCACAAGTCGGCTTGCCATTAGAGCTTGTATTTGGTTCCATGGCACAAAACTATTGTTTAGTTTCATAGTTAATTGAGCTATCGAAGTCCTCAAATGCTGGCTTGCCTCACCGAATCGTAATAGGTAGTCTTTCCAATTTTCGGCTGCGCTGCCGGTCGGGCCGCCTCCACCATGTAATTTTCTGGCGACTAACTCTACATGTTCGCATGTAATGTCTACTTCCAAAAGTGGGGGCAAATCCGAGGGGCCATTTGGAGTTGTAAAAAGGTTGGGGTCGGGGTTAACTGCGTGGGGATGTTTTTCAAGCAAGGCGTCCATGACAGTTCTACCAGATTCGTCAATTTCGTCTTCAGGTTTGAGAATTTTGTTGTTATCTTTCGTCAGAAGCCAGTTGAGGGCTTCGCGTGTTTTGCCCCTAAGAACAAGACGCGTGAAAATCTTCGTAGCGTCGTCATCTTTATTGACATTTTTCCGATTATGGAAATTCCGAAGTGAATAGTCGGCTTTGGTGGCTTCAGTTATAAGTATATCAAATTCTTCGTCATCCCATAATCGTTGGCGTCGTTCTATCAGCCTGGTGATATCTTTTGCTTTTTTGATATTTCTGTCTCGTTGTAACATGACAGCAACAAAGATGAGGAGGCGTTCTGAGGGATAGTCTGATTTTGTAAGTAACTGTATTTCATCGGCAAGTTTATGAATGAATCTTCTACTTACAATATTTAAGGGGAGGTCATAATGTTTGCCGTGCAGGCTACACACTTTGTTCCAGCGTTTGTGCCATATGTCTGTTCTTAATCCTTTTCCGTTAAGATATGGAGCCCCAAATGCATTTTCTAGTATCGATTTTTGTATGTCCTGGACTGTTGTTGAAGAAGATGGTGGATCGACGAAGTGGGCGGATCGGATATGTCGTAGTAATCCCCTTTTCTTAAGTATTCTAGGGCAATGGGGACATTGCACCGAATCGTCGGGAGGGGGGTCACTTTGAGAGTCCATGCTGTTCAATTTGTGGTTGCGTACCAACGTGATTTTGTTTTATATAATAAATTATCGCTTCACTGTTAATTTGGACAATATAAAAGAAAGAAATGTGTAAAAATAAATAATAAATGTTGTTTACAAAATTTGACAATGAAAAAATTTGACTTGACACCTGACAGCTTTCTTCTTCTTCACTGAATGTAGTTGGAATACAATTGTTAATTTAACACGCTGGGGAGACAATTACTGGCCTCGGTGATATAACATATTTTATTAGACTTACATACAGTTTCATGTGTGTAACGAAAATTTAATTAATTTTACGTAATATTTTGGATCGATAAAAAAAAATAATGATAACAAATTTATCATCATATTTTGTGTTACGTAGTTAAGTATCATGTAACAATTATTGATAGTGAAAAAGACGACAAATTCGAATTTTTCATGAGCAATCCACAATGCGCAGTTACATTTTTTTTAATTTATCGCCTTTTTCTACCGCCAAAGAATGACATGAATTTTTCTATCGTTTATTACTTATCCTCATCCTACCCAATGTGATTTATAAAGGACATATTCGATTTTTAGAACTAAAGAAAAGCGACTATTATTTTCAAACTCATTAGGTTTACATTTCGATAGCTCAAACTTAAGTAGTATGACGGGCAGGACGAGGATAAAATATTTTAAGTTTTATACAGGTTGTTGACATCAGTACGTGGATTTGGTTTTGGACTGATTTCAACACATTTGTAGGAATAAATGAGTGTCAAATATTTTTAGGGTTCCCTACCTTTAAAGGAAAAAAACGGAACTCCCAATAGGTTCCACGCGTGTCTGTGTGTCTGTCAATCAATAAACCTCTCTTTTGGTCATTTGCAGATGTGGCGTTGTTTTACCAAGGTTACAAATAAGTTAGTTGGTAAATTAATGAATTTTAAATAAAAGGGCTAGTTTTGAAGGGTAAATCAGAAAGAAAGAGATTAGCAAGCTGCATCGTGTGATATTATATTATAAGAAGGGCTTAGTGTGACACCTCTATTTTTTATGATTGAAGGATAAAAAAAATAAACGAAAAATGACAATTTCCCTCATCTACTGTGATTTTTGTAAAATGTTCCATGATATTTATTTATTATTAAATTTATTTATTTATAAATACAATCCTACCTGGATACCAAGCTCACTCAATCATTTGCCGCTAGTTCCAATTAGTTGTACGTAATCCTTTCAAATATACTCCAAACACGGAATGAAATGTCTACCAAACACGTTAATATATTTAGTAGAGTTTGTTTGGTAAGTGAAGGCATGCAAGGTGCATGAGCTCACCTAACTGCCAAACGCCAACACTTTCCGCAAATAGTAAGACATTGCTCGAGAACAAAGAACATTAAATTCAAGAACATGCTGTAAAACCTTGCGTGGCTAAGACACAAATGGACTAGAAACAAAACGAAGTAAGCGACTTCCAATTACATACTAACACTTACCTTATTCGTCTAAGTAGCTTTTCAACCACTATACGTCGTCGTAAATTATTAACCTAATGTTTCAAAGGAAAGTAAACTTTATCTTGGAATGTAGAGAGTTAAATTTTAACTGTCGCTGAGTAAGTACAAGCAACATGAAGTATGAGGCATTTTGATTGCATAATTGTTTCTTGTAAAAATTTACACGTAGTTTGAATTAAAAGGGGCTGATATGACTGCAAAATTAAATTGTATCACCTTTTGAAGCGCTGTTCGTGCAAGAATGTTCGATATTATATTCCATTAAAATGTGAATTCTTTTGTTTAAAAAACGAGGAATGTAGTGAAATGCAGACGAGTATTTATATAACCTTTGAAGTTGCAGTTACAGTGAGGATAGTTGTTTACTATTAGGAATTAGGAAAAATTAACCATTTATGTATTTCACAAAAATGGTTCATCAGAAAAGAGGTAAGAGATATAACTAGATAAGAGTACCTTGAGGTAGACTTGAAGTGTCATGAAAACATCTCATGATTAAATAAATTAGTTTAAAGACTATGTACCTATGTATCTTCATCGTTATTATTTTATTATTGACATTCAAAAGTGCTTTATTCTCCTGCCTACTTGAATAAATGCCTTTGACTTCGACTTTGACTTTGACATTCCGTAACAGATACAGGATGTAATAGGTTGGTTAGTTTTAGACTGCCTGAAGATATACAATAAATTATTTATTTTGTTTATTTAAATACCTAAATGTATAACTACAAGAAACTGAAATATTGCTTTAACTTGTACATTTAACTACCGTCAATTGTGTACGCTTAAAAATTCTCAAAACCCAACTAAAGTAAAATTCACGACGTTACTTTCACTGTCTAGACTTTAAACACATTGATCTTAATTTACTTCGGTAGCTCATGGACGCATATAAATATTACGGATTACCCAGCGTTATATAATTTAATGTGATCTTGCTGTGGCCGCCGTTTTGAATTATTAGCGTTTGTTCTGACATTGACAACTTAGGAACTAAGTTACGATGACTCTGTAAATCTTTGTAAGAAATCATTGTCATTTTGACTAGATTCTAGGGATGCCTAGGATTTCAATTTATTGAGTACCTACTCTGTAATCTACAACAATAATTGTTGATATTAATTATGAAATGTGCGTATCGCGTAAATACAAGTAACAAGTAAATACTTGTACGAAGAAAAGTATACACTCAACCAATTGGAACCGGCACTCAAAAATCATTTTAAAGTAACGCTATCAATCAGATTGTAAGTCATATCAAACTAGTTTGCATTTTGACATCGTTCTAGAGTGGCCTAGGGTTCCAATAGGTTGAGTGTACAATCGACATCAAAGATATCATTACGATTTAGATGCCAAAAATATATTTACATGACCTTAATGTTAATGCAATAAAGTCGTGTAAATATATGTTTGGCGCCTAAACCGTATAGGTGCGTTCAAACCAAAAGAGCATTCGCTGTTCTATCCCCCGTTCTACGAAACCAACCAATCACGTTTTGTGTAACGATCGAATTTCGTAGAGTGGGAAGTTAGAACAGCGAATGCTCTTTTGGTCTGAACGCACCTTAATGATGTCTTTGACGCTGACTTACATGAGATTATGCACTTTGATGAGAGTTTTTTCTTAGTGACAGTGCGTCTGGAATATTATATTATTCTATGCGGTAGCTAAACCTACTCTACGCGTCTCAATGTGTTATTCTTCTCAGAAAGCAAAACCTCATATTTAGACGCTTTCACGACCTCAGTACATGACATACAAAGCCTTGTTTCTAGGCTAAATTCAGCTTCAATTTTGGATTTTTCGCGTATCAAAAGCTACGAGCTCAAACAAGACTCAACTGAATTATGAAAACGCTCTTTCATACGGAACTCTTTGTGTTGTTCTATTCATTGCTTGAGTTTTTTAGTTTGAATAAACAAAATTCTGCTAGGCTACAGACTGGTTAAAAAGGTTGGATGATGGTAAACGCTCAGAATCCATATATGGATGAAATGAGGTCGTTAATAAGTAATTGCGTTTCAGAAAACGAAGTTTATTAGTTTGAATGTCATAACAATCATTTGAGAACAGTCAGGTCGGGAACTTTTTCGTGTTTTTAAAGTACGAGTGAAAATTGTTGACAGGCGATATTTCATAGTACGAAATTTTGTTCGTACCGTTTTAGTGGCAGTTTTGAAAGCC
Organism: Thaumatotibia leucotreta; assembly: GCA_025490895.1. Lineage (NCBI taxonomy): Eukaryota > Metazoa > Arthropoda > Insecta > Lepidoptera > Tortricidae > Thaumatotibia > Thaumatotibia leucotreta. Next base: position 4,933 of record JALPQI010026867.1, read on the forward strand.
TCCTTTTAACAGATTTTCGATATACCCGGACTTTCAAAATCCTGCTGAAAAGGGGCTTTGGTTGCCAATTTTTAGAATTTACGAAAATAGCAAAACTCAATTTGAACACGATTTCTGTGTTTGATTCACTATTAGTTTTGTAAAATGTTTTCATAACACATATTTATCTATCAAATTTATCTGGAAACAGGTTAGTGCAAAGCAAGTAAAACCGCTAAAAACGGTCGCAGTTTTCTGCGCTGTTAATTTTTACCAGATTTCCTCTGAACTGCGAAAATAAAACAGACATTTTGCGAATCAAATTGAAAGCCGACCGTGATACAAAACAAAACGTATAAAAAATCTTCATTTCTAAAGGCCATTGAAAACCGCGAAAAATGATAAAATACGAGAACTTTTCGAGTGTACTCGTTCCGCTGCAAATTGACGCACAATGAATGAGTGTTTCGCCGGTACACGCTTTGTTTGTCGTATTTTTTATAGTCTGTGGCAGTTACTGAAGTTAGTAAGAATACGTCAACATTGCTAGAGGCGTATGATTCAGATTCAGATTCAATAGTTTATTCATGGTAAACATATAATTTCTAAAATAAGATGAATACACCGGCCAAGTGTGAGGCAACTCGCGCGCGAAAGGATACGTACCATTATTAATTTATCATAAAACATACAGATAATTTAATAGAATTAAAAATCGTTGAAAGTGTTTATTAATATGCATAATGTTTTTTTTTTATTTTATACCGCGTAGTATATAAAATAGAAGGGTGGGGACACACTATTAAGATTTTAAGAATTCGCTTAAATTAAAATGTGTTTTAGATACCTTTATATCACTTTCAATTGCCTTTATAATAATAGCCCACATGCTTATGTACATCGAACAAAATACCTCAGTGGCATGTATGGAGGGCCCCGATCTCAATGATTGTTTTTACAATACAGTATCATAACTATATAGCGGTTCATACAACACATTTCCTTACCAAATTTCATTACTGTAGCATTTATAGTTTCCGAGTAAATCGGCAGTAACAGACAGACAGAAAGACATAACGAATCTGTGAGGGTTTCGATTTTTCAATTTTGGATACGGAACCCTAAAAAGAAGGTTTATCACGAAAAGGTCCCACCTGAGGAAATGCTGACGTTGCTGACCCAGGGGTCAGCACTGATCGTGCGGCAAGACCATCTTATTTTTACATAAAGAATGGGGATGATGACTGTAGTTAAAATAAATGGTTTAACATTATGCACGACATAATACACGAAGAAATTATTACTAAGACGTGGTTTGCAGTAATTTTTGAACAAAACTTGTATTTAATAAATTGAAAAGAACTTAAAAGAGTAGGTCATTTGGCAGAACTCAAACGTGACGTCACTTTTGAGTCATCATCATCATCATCATCATCAGCCTATGATAGTCCACTGCTGGATGTAGGCCTCTCCTATTATCCATGCGTATAGACGCATTAGGAGGACAATGCCCATAATCGCCACGCTGGGCAAGCGGATTGGCGATCGCAGTAATGTGTCCACTATGATGACTTTTGAGTATTTCATATAAAATTCCATAGTGGTGGTCGTTTTGACAGTTCGAAAAATGATGCTGATTTGACTTGCCAGTCATCATGCGTATTAGGTAAATTATCTACTCGTATATAAGGTCCTAATTTATTAGTTGCAGATATTTTAACACATGATACTTTACATTAAAATAATTAACTTTAAATATAGATTTAGAAAAAATTGTACTGTGATGTGTGTAAGCATTTACAACAAATTACCACAACAACTAAAGGACATACCCATTAATAAATTTAATAAAATGTTACATTACTGGCTGTTAGAACACATATTTTATAGCACTAATGACTTTTTAAACTAATTTTAGACAATGTAATAATAATAATGTAATTAACAAGAGGTATAACCTTCCTGCTCTACAAGTCCGGTAGTACCACGGAACCGAAAAACTACCGACCCATCACGTGCTTGCCTACACTCTACAAGCTCCTTACATCCATTTTGAGAGCAAAAATTAACACGCACATTGTTGCGAACAATGTTCTGGCCTCTGCTCAAAATGGATGTAGGGTTGGGTCCCGTGGTACTAAAGAGCTCCTCCTCATCGACATGACCATTTGCCAGCAAGTCCGGCGTAACAAAGGGGCCCTCTCCGCCGCTTGGATTGACTACAAGAAGGCCTATGATTCGGTGCCCCATTCATGGTTGAAGAGGGTCTTGGAGCTGTATAAAGTTGATGCAGCTTTAAGATCCTTTCTCGGCGCGTGTATGGGGCAGTGGACCACAGTCCTTCGTCAACCAGGAGGCGGAGATGACCCCTCTGGCCCGCAGGACTTCATAAGGATCGAGCGAGGCATATTCCAGGGTGACAGTCTGAGTCCCTTATGGTTCTGCCTAGCTCTGAATCCCCTCAGCACCCTGCTGAAGGATTCAGGACTAGGTTGTCGGCTTCGGAGAGAGGGTGAAGTCATTTCTCATCTTCTGTACATGGATGATCTCAAATTATTTGCGCCAAATAGCCAAGACTTGTTGGAGCTACTGCGAACCACAGAAGTTTTCAGTAGTGCCATCAATATGGAGTTTGGTGTCGATAAGTGTGCGGTTATGCATGTGCAGCGGGGGAAAGTAGTAAATTCAACAAATTTACAGCTTTCTGAGACAATGTCGTTCAGATCTATCTCGGAAGCAGAAACCTATAAATACCTTGGTATGTCACAGTCTCTGGGTATTGAAGATATGGGAATTAGACAGGCGGTGAAGGAGCGCTTTTTCAGCCGGCTCACAAAAGTACTTAACAGTCTTTTGTCAGGAGGCAACAAAGTGCGCGCCTTCAACGCCTGGGTAATGCCCATACTCACATACTCCTTTGGCATACTAAGGTGGACTCAGACCGAGCTGGACGCCCTGGATCGAAGGGTCCGTACACTGCTTACCACACATCGAATGCTACACCCGCGCTCATCAGTTATGAGATTGTACATCCCGCGGAGGTGTGGGGGCCGCGGCTTCCTAAATGCCAAAAACCTCCACAACCACGAGGTGTACAATCTCAGAAACTATTTTCTTAACAATGAGTGCGGGATGCATCGTGACGTGGTGGCAGTAGACCGGAACCTCACGCCGCTCTCCTTGGCAAAAGAGAACTGGCGCAGACCTGTGGTACTAAGCACCGAGGACCGCAAGGCGGTATGGAAGAGCAAGGAGCTACACGGGCGGTTCTACAAGGCCCTCACGGGACCTGACGTGGATCTGCTCGCGTCGGTGAACTGGCTACGATTCGGGGACCTCTTCGGAGAAACCGAGGGTTTTGCCTGTGCAATTGCTGACGAGGTTATCATGACGAATAACTACCGGAAATATATCCTGAAGGACGGTACGGTCGACATTTGTCGGGCATGCCGCCGTCCCGGAGAGTCACTCAGGCATATTATTTCCGGTTGTTCTCAGATTGCTAACACCGAGTACTTGCACAGACATAACCTCGTAGCCAGTATTATACACCAGCAGCTTGCTCTTCGATACGGCCTTGTGGACGTCGAAGTGCCATACTATAAGTACACAACTGCACCAGTTCTCGAAAATGGTCGTGCCACGCTCTATTGGGATCGACCTATCATCACGGACAGGACTATTGTAGCCAATAAGCCTGATATCGTGCTGGTAGATCGATCGCAGCGCCGGGCTGTGCTCGTCGACGTCACCATCCCCCATGATGAGAATCTCGTGAAGGCCGAGAAGGACAAGTCCAGTAAGTACCTAGACTTGGCCCACGAGATAACCGCCATGTGGGATGTTGACTCGACGATCATAGTCCCGATAGTCGTTACAGCGAACGGTTTAATAGCGAAGAGTCTCGACCAACATCTTAAGAGTCTCTCGCTAGATGGCTGGATCAGGGGTCAGATGCAGAAGGCGGTAGTCCTGGACACGGCGCGGATAGTCCGTCGGTTCCTCTCTCTGCGACCTTAACCACCGGCAGCTTGGGCCCGCTCCGTTGCCGGCGGCACCCTAGGTTAGGTTTTTTATAAAGTGTTTATATTTTGTATTGTTTTTGTATGTTGTATTGTATTTTACTTTTATAGACATGTTTATAAAACACCTAGCCTAAGAGAAAAGATCAATAAAGGAAATAATGTAATTAATATGATTAATTTCACATGAAATGTATTAATTTGATTTTATATTCTTAGTTTAATTTTTAATGCTTGAACATAATTTATGTGTAAATAAATATTATTAGGTAGGCCCTTGTAAATATTTTGCATGCCGTAATTATGGCGGTAAACAATGTAATAATAATAATATGATTAATTTCACATGAAATGTATTAATTTGATTTTATATTCTTAGTTTAATTTTTAATACTTGAGCATAATATATGTGTAAATAAATATTATTAGGTAGTTAGGCCCTTGTAAATATTTTGCATGTCGTAATTATGGCGGATAAAGGAATGTGCATTAACATATTGTATACCCACCTACCTGTAAACCTACCCTTTTCCTGCAAAATAAATGTGTTTGTTTGTTTTTGTTTTGTTTGTTTTTTTATAAATTAAGAAATCTTTTCATGTAATTTTTTTTGATTTCATTTTCCTAACAAAAAAATTAATTATAATTTCGTCTAAAAAAAATCATCATGTGTGCATTATCACATGTCACAATAACACTGTCTGTCATGTCATCAAACGACACAATCCAACGGAAAATAACATGACATTGACAATGAAGTATTTAATTTATCGACGAGAAGTGGCCAGTTCCAGTTAAGTGGTACGTAAAAGAGGTACTAGAATCTGTTCAATGAGTTTTCATTTAATAATCACATAAACAGGGTGTTTTTACGTAGGAAATTTGTTTTTCCGTTTTCTCCAAAAAAACATCGTAAAAGCTATAATGTTTCACGGTTTAATATACTCCAGAGACCGAGTACTATCAACTGTAAAAATATCTGCATCTAATAAATTAGGACCTTATATTTGTCCTCGCTTATAGTCGCTTTAGTAGTAATTTACTCTCCCATGGCTAGTTGAACCACATCGAACTATCGTGTATTATCAAACCGGAATCAGAAGGGGATTCGAATGTACTGTTGACTTGACACAACAAATGACACAACATTTACCAAGAAAGGAGTTGTTTATAGATAATAGTGAGTAATTTAATTAATCTATTGTCTGTAAGTCTCTACACTTAAACTATGAATATTTGAATATGACCATGAACATATCCTAGATTGACTTATACACTGTTGTGTCAACAGTACTTTCGAATCCCTTTCTCATCGCGGTTTGATAATAACAGTGGAGATTGCTTTTACGATGACTACTTTATTTCATGAACAAGTCTTACTAGTATCTCCACATGCTACTGGCTGTACTGATATTAGTTTATTTCTATAATGTGTAGTTTCTAGATCTTTTTAAAAATATTTTTTTCAAATCTACAATTTACCTACATAGATTAAACCCAACTAATCTACTTAACCTAACCTACATCTAAGATTGGCCCTTATGACATTGCACCGAGGATGCTGGCGGCATTTCCTCGCTTTATCGCAATACTGATACGTTATGCGAGGAAGTCGTCAGCTCTTCGGTCTTTAATTACGTCAATCAGACGTTTCGCGATCTCAGCAAACAATTTGCGAGCGCTGGGGCCCCATGAACCTAAAGTTTCTACGTCAAACAATATGAATATATATTTATTACAGAAACTAGATCTTAGACAAAATTTAAGTGCAGCAAAGTAAATTTAATCTTCTAGAAAGCAAACAGTGGCTTATTAAATTTGTCGGTTGCGGATTGAATCGCAACAGCGGAGTGCGGGATAAACGCGATTCGTGCACTTGGGAGTAAATAAAATCACAATGAAGTTGCTGTTTAAAACACGGGAAGTCGGGAGTTATTGTTATTCATGAAATACCAGCGGGATGGTGGAAATTATGTTTTCTTTCCTGCACCTTTGTATTTGAAACGGTGAAAAGTAGAGCTTTTATTGTTTTTAATTACAAAATGAAATACAGTCATTTCTGGCGTCAAAAACCTGATAGAAAAATACCTTAAGGTGCATGCAGACCAAAAGAGCATTCGCTGTTCTACTTATCCCCCACTCTACGAAATCAACGAATCACGTTTCGTGTAACGATCGAATTTCGTAGAGTAGGGGAATAGAACAGCGAATGCTCTTTTGGTCTGCATGCATCTTTACGAGTAGCAATGCACCGAAGAGAAGTTTCTGCATTTGGGAATATTCCCATGGAGAGTTGTCAGTATTGTTCTTTGCATATTTTATTGCCAAGCCTTAGGCCAACTTCTATGGCAATCGAGTGCGTAACTCAAACT
>JALPQI010026871.1:0-10970 GCA_025490895.1 Thaumatotibia leucotreta
CGGAAAAGAGAAACTATTTAGCTATTTTATGTGACACGTCTTTTAGTTACATTACAATGATAAAATATAATATACCTAACTAAAATTTTGTATTTTTCACTAAATTCTTAAGCAATTTATTTATTTATGATTAATGCGGAACGACACATTCATGAACATTTCACGTTTTGTTTTTTGTAAAGCGAAGGCTACCTGGGTACTTAGCCAAGTTGCCAATCGCTAACGCTTAATCGTCAATTGTAAACGAAAGGCAGCTGTCTTTGTCGCACTAATATGCAAGAGTGACAGAGGGAGAAAACAAGGATACGCTACCAAGCGCTAGCGATTGGCAACTTGGCTAAGCATCCTGTACTCCCTACTTTGCCTAGTGAATCAAATATATGTGTTTTTACCCGCTCGTTTGAAAAAGATAAACGAGCGCTTTATGAGCTAGTACGTGGGAAAATATTTAATCGTGCAGACATTTTTCAGTGAGTTATGGTAAATATTGTTTTTTTTTGAAAACCATATCATTATCTGTAAAACTAAGCCGAATCCAGAAAATTTCAACAGACATTATATTCTAAAAATGTGGTCATGATTACACCTGTAAAGTTTGCCGGTGTCCTCTCATTTCCACCCTGTACTAACGGCGAGTACCTATAGGTACGATTCCCAATTCGAACATGAATTACCTAATCCGTTATGTTATGACCCAGTTTCAAAAACGGGAAGTATAAAAGTAAACTTTAGCAATTAAAGTATGGCATTGATTTCTTGCCATTTTACCCTTCTGTGGTTTGATATTCATTCACGAAGTTTTAATACTAATTAATTTCTAAGCCTAAATTCAGCGGATCGAAGCGAACAAGTCAAATATGAAAATTTAATGGCACGGCAACATCATAACAAATTTTCAATACATACTTTTTCTGACTTGCAAAACGGGAACACTTGCAATTTTTGAACTTATTATGGCCTTGTTAATGAGCTATAACATACTTATATTAAATTCAAGCTTCTTACAATGGTGCATCGTAATAAAATTATCTATTTATAATAATAAAAGTAGGTATGTAAAGTCTCCGTTCAGCTGCGTTCCGTGGCTAAGTAGGTAGGTACTTAGCCATACTTAGGACAGTAAAGGTGCATTCAGGCCAAACGAAATTCTCTACGAAATCAACGAATCCCGTTTTGTTTACAGTTCGTGAAATATAAATTGGTAACTTTCTACCTACTGTAAGAAATATCATACTTATATTATGTTTATGGCCTTATATTGATATGATAATGTATGCACTTAGCCTAAACTCTCTGGTTCTTGTCTGTGGTCATGATAACTTTTTAAAAAGTACTGTCAGATTCTGGTTTTGGAGGGAGTTAGAAATAGGACTATGGTAGTAATTATACTCAAGATAATTTATGTTAATTGTTATTAAACAAGAAAACCTGCCCTTCTTAGTTTGATTTCTATACTACATTATAGTAAAAATAAACATTCAATTTGTATTTCTCGAACTATAACGAACGAATTTCGTAGATTGGGGGATAGAATAGCGAATGCTCGTTTGGTCTGAATGTACCTTTAAATGTTGCCTACAATTTATTAAGAACTATTATCGCATTAGGTACCTGAGATAAAATTAACTAAAAATAATTAGAAGCGCTAGCGCGTAAAAAAAGCACCATCTGTACTGAAAAAATATTGTTCTTTTAAAAGGCAGTTCGGTAAAAATGATATCTATTACTTTCGTATTGTTAGGACTTAACCTTGGTCAATATTTTGTTCTTTAAAACATCAGTTCGGTATACCCTACAACGAAAATATGAGAAGCCCGGGTCTTGGTAGGATAAAGAGAGAATGTTATTGTAATAATGAAGTAGATGACGCTGGTATAGTCGTTTAAGTTTGAATACGATGGGGAGCTATTTTTATTTTATCTTGAGCATTGATAATGCATGTGTTCCTTAACGCACTTTTCTTATTCATATAAATTGTATTTATCTACACAAATATCGTTAAGTGCTCTAAATGCGTTCAGAAACAATAGACAATGACCAGCATTACCCACCATCAGAACTTGGCACATACATAAAGTTAACATTATGTACGATTTTTCCGGAGGTTATGAGTTTTAAATTTGGAACAGCTGTCAGATTCAAGTGGGGTGTCTATTCTGTATTTATAGATATTCAGCCAGTCATCGACACAAAAAGTTAATTCAGTATGTTTTTTAGTTACAATCGGACGATATTTTCATATCGAGTGACACAAGATTAAGGACATCACTCGATTGTCTATGATATAAAAAAAAATTACAGAGATTCAAATCGCTGCCATTCCGAGCAGCTGTCTTTTGTTTCGTTGGCTTACTACTACAAGTGAAGAATTGTGAAAAAATTTGAATATTTTGTAATAATACTAATAAATATTTGATAATGAGTGGCAGTGACTCGGATAACGATATGAGCACTCCGCCGGATATATTCAATGCAGGTATGACCGCAACTAAGAACCTGATGCCGCAAAAGTAGAGAGCCAAGTATGAGAAGGCTTTGTTTCTGAACGCATCTTAGAGCACTTATGATATGTGTGTAGATAAAGTAGTGTATGCAACTATACGTAATCAGGCATTACAACACTCGTGTGATGCTATTATGAAACTCACCTTCGGTTCGTTTCATAAACCCACACTCGAGTTGTAATGCCCCTCATTACGTACGGTTGCATAAACTACTATTGAAAGAACTTGCGTAAGTTATATCTAGATAAACCTATTGTATATATTATATTATATTTAATAGTATAGTTTATGCAACGAACCGAAGATGAGTTTCATCATGGCATCACACAAGTGTTGTAATGCCTAATTACGTATAGTTGCTCAGATACTACTTTATCTACACACATATATTATCATTAGACCCCGGTATCGGACGTGCAAAATGGTAGCTGTCAAGTTCTAAGGGATGGGGTAAAAATATTTGTGATGTCGATAATTAAAATTACATATCGATAATTTTTCTTTACCATAATAATAAGCTAAGACTTTAATTATACGCACCTATTTACGATATAAACTAGGACTATATAATTACAAAATCAACAAAATATTTATTTAATGTTATGTAATATCGCTATAACACTTTTTATTGAGGCAATTGTCGATAAACCTTCTGAAGTTTGGGTATTCGAATTTGGTCCAAAGTATGTTACAACTGATGAAAAACTTAAGCAGATCTCGGTTACAGTTTAATTGGTTTTAATTTTTTTCTTTTCTTTTGATTGAGTTGTAATGCAAGATATGCAAGATTACAAATATTGGAATGGAATATCCTTTATTAAATAATCAATATTAGTAGAACGCACGTTGTTGATTTTCTCTTGATGGCAATTTGACTCCATGTGCTGTTTTATATTCCAACATCTGGAAATGATGTGTATTCTGCAAATTGTATATTTAATGTTTATCATTCATTTTTGAAGTTCAGGGTGTTCAGCAAGAAGTGATTCCACTTTCTATTGTATAAAATATTTTAGTCGAAAAGACTCGTAAACACGGCTAAATAATCGAAGACATCGTTGTAAGATGACTTTGACTATCTATTGACATAAATAATTTATTATAAGTATTTCTCAAAAGTTTTTATTCAATGTTCTGCAACTCGATACATAATAAATGAAATAGCAACCAGAGATTTGTATTGTAATAGTAATGATTTATATATTAAATGTTAATTATTATCATAGATCCCGAAAAAAGTATACAAATAAATGGTCCTTGTACTGTAGGGTTCAAAATTGCAAGGACAGTTTATGAATGAATTCATTCATAAATTGTCCATGTAATTCTGAGCGCCACTGTATATAAGAAAAATAATTGTACAAAAAATCGAGTATCGATATCGACATCACAAAATGTCTTTACCTATCCCTAAGTAAGAACTTGACAGCTATCATTTTGCACCTCCGATACCGGGGTCTAATTATCATTCACAATTTTCAAGTAATTATCACAAGTATCCACAATTTTTCACTCGTAGTCGTAAGCCAACAAACAAAAGACAGCTCGAAATAGCGGTGATTTTGTTCTCTGTATTTTTTTTTTAATCATATACAAGCGAGTAAACTCCCTTTTCTTGTGCCATTCGATATGAAAATAATATATCGTCCGATTGTAACTAAAAACAAACTGAATTTTATAACTTGTTGGCGGTATTAAAATAAAGACTCATAAAAATATTTAAATGAATTGTAGTAATAATCCACCGTATACTATCTTTAAAAAATAATTTAAATTTTTTATATTTTTCAATCTTGGTTATTTGAAATAAGCACTATTATTTACGAGTGGCACTTCCATCGCCTCTTAAATTACTAAGTATACAGTGGATTATGACTACAATTCATTTAAATATTTTTTATGGGTCTTTTTTTTCATACCGCCAACAAGTTATATACATCAAATTAAAGCTTATTAAATACACTATCTTTTAAAAAATATTAAATTTTTCTAGCCTCATGACTACTATGTAAAAACACGACACAAAAAAAATCAAAATCACGAAATTTTCATAAATTTGGTCATAATTAATTATTGGTTGGTTTTAGCAATATGGTGTATATGCAAAATATGGAGCTTACAGATATGCCTTTAATTTTGTTCCAGAGAGTAATTAGATATATTTAATAGTTCTCGAGATATACTTGATTTTGTAAAACTTGAGATCCACCATCTTTGATTGGCCCCCATTTTTGTTAGGTAGCACTTATAAATGGCAATCTTGCATTTTTGACGTTTTTATAAGCATACCTAACAGCCGTGAAAAGGAAAATTTGTACCTCCTAATTTTAACCATACCTGTCATACAACGGAAATCTTGAAATAGCCCGTATGCCTATTAGCTACCACTTTGAGATGTCTATCATACTTTTTTAACATCCTCATGAATATGTCTAACTACTGTAAAAAGGACACTTGGTACCCCCAAATTATACCGTTTTCTAATTTCAGACCGACTAGCCCACGGACTACTACTTGAATTTAACAGCTGTTCCAAATTTAAAACTGATAACCTCGGGAAAAAAATTACCTATTGTTAACACTTTCATTGCGGACGAGTGCTACGCGCTACGCTCGTAGCCGATCCCGTGATTTTTCCGCTTTGTAGCGAAAATGGACCTCCCACAGAGAACTCCCCTCGGGAGCTCCCCGCGCTCAATGTGTTAAATTTATGTATGTGCTAAATTCTGATGGTTGGTATTACTGGTCAAATATTGTCTATTACTTCTGAACGCATTTTGAGCACTAACGATATGTGTATTGTGTAGACAAATATTTTTTGGGGGCATTGTATCCGTGCGGTACCTACAATCTACATAAATAATATAAGTAATAATTATCTATCTACAATTTCTTGTTTCATTCAAATTGTAAACTTTACTAGCAGCTATGTATAGGAGCTTTAAAATGAACTACTTACTTACCTACGTAAGCGCCAACCTATTTATATTCAAGAACGATAGCTCAGGAAATTAGCCTAATAGCTTATAAAACGCCGTTAATGCCCGGATTATGTTGGAAGATACATTTAAGTGCCTAATTATGAAGAAAAACGTACCTTCATTATGTAGAAGGGGACTGGACCCGCAGCCCAGATACAGAAGCGTATATATTCTCAACAATCGGTGCAATATACGACTTTTCCCTTTTCTAATGAAGCTCGAAACGAGTGGCGCTTTTTTACGCGCTAGTGCGAGAAGTGGCAAATTTTACGTCAGGTCAAAAACTTCGGAGGGCCATTCGTACTCGTGTCGATTTAATCGCCACTCGTTTCGAATTTCATGTTTTTCGCACTTGTGTCGTAATGTACTATAACTTATTCTTTTAAAATACATATTCAACCATACCCCACACCTTAGCATTGTTTACAGCAAAATAAAACCGGCAAAGTGCGAGTCGCGACTCACGCGCGAAGGGTTACGTACCATTATCAATTTATTATAAAAAAAATACAGTTAATCAACCTATCTCAAAAACTACAAGCGATAATTTAATCAAACTAAAAATCGTTGAAAGAGTTTATTATTATGCATTACATCATTTTTGTTCAGAATTTTATACCGCGTAGTTTAAAAAATAGAGAGGGGGACACACTTTTTAAGAATTTGAGAGCTTGTTATCTCGAAAATGGTTCGCTTTACTAAAAATGTGATTTACAAACCTTTATAATAGGTACTATATCATTTTCAAAGACCTTACTATTGATAGCCCACACGCTTATGTAGGTACCTACATAAAAAAAATTATCCTTTGTACATGTATTAGTTACAAACACAGCCCCAACCCCTAATATATATTTTTTAGTACAGATGGTGTATTTTTTAGGCTCTAGTGCGAGAAGTGTGTCATTTTACGTCAGGTTTGACTTCGGAGGGTCATCTGTTAGTACACCAAACGAAGGAAACTCAGAGGAAAAAACTCGTGTATAAGCGAATTTTGGCATAGTTGTAGGGAATGGTGTTTTAAACCACATACTAAAAGTACTGGTGGTTAGGGGTGGAGCTAACGGGGGGAGGGGGGTGTAAAGGTCCCTATTTTTAATTTTTCGTAAATAACTCGTAAACCGTGGCTTATAGCAAAAAACGTTCTAGTACATAAGTAATCTACATAAAATTCTCTACAAAAAAGATCTAAGAATGTTTCCTCTGGGATCAATGTGTCATGAGATAAGTAAGCAAGAAGACGGACACTAAATAAATAAACAAAGTTGTTTAAGTAGGTATGGATGGAACATACAGAATGCTAGTGACAATTCCAAAAGATTTTAATGCTCAATTCCTGACCATATTTAGAGTCTTTAATGTTATATAAAATTTCATGGATTCGGCTTGGTTTCAGAGATAATCAACCTTTTTTCGAAATAAGTTTTTCGACGTAACTCGTCATAAAACTTCTTTTTGATTACAATGCTACGACAATGTGTTTTAATATTACCACACTTTTTACCGGGCATTCAAAAAATGGGAATAAACTTGACGAAATAACCTGTCCGTAAAAATAATATGAAAATAAATAATTTTAACAAATTGTTGTTGTGATAAAAAGTACTGGAAATGTCAAAAACTATACAAAAAGCCTAAAATAAAAGACAAAAAAAAATTTTTTTTTGGTGGTATTTGACATTAGGTCTCACAATCATTTTTGTTTATTTTGATATCTAGAATGCACAGTTAAAATCTTTTGGAATGCTCGCCCCCGGGTGCGTCCTGTATACTAAATATTCAAAAATAAAATTCCTAATTATCTTCTAAACCTACAATATTCTCATAATCATCGTCAAAAGATTTTAACTATGCATTCTAGACATCAAAACAAACAAAAATTATTATGAGACCTAATGTCAAATACCACCAAAAAAAATTTTTTTTTCTCTTTTTTTTAGACTTTTTGCATACTTTTAACATTTCCAGTACTTTTTATCATAACAACAATTTGTTAAAATTATTTATTTTAATATTTTTTTAGGTACAGGTTATTTCGTCAAGTTTAGTCCCATTTTTTAATTGCCAGTCAAAAAGTGTGGTAATATTAAAACACATTGTGGTAGCATTGTAATCAAAAAGAAGTTTTATGACGAGTTACGTCGAAAAACTTATTTCGAAAAAAAGGTTGATTATCTCTGAAACCAAGCCGAATCCATGAAATTTTATGAAACATTAAAAACTCTAAATATGGTCAGGAATTAAGCATTAAAATCTTTTGGAATTGTCGCGAGCATTCTGTATGTGCCATACCTACTTAATCAAATGTGTTTATTTTTTAGTGTCCATCTTCTTGCTTTCTTATCTCATGACACATTGATCCCAGAGGAAACATGCGTATGTCTTTTTTGTAGAGAATTTTATGTAGATTACTTCTGTACTAGAACGTTTTTTGCTATAAGCCACGGTTTACGAGTTATTTACAAAACATTAAAAATAAGGACTTTTACACCCCTCTCCCCCCGTTAGCTCCACCCCTAATCACCAGTACTTTTAGTATGTGGTTTAAAACACCATTCCCTACAACTATGCCAAAATTCGCTTATACACGAGTTATTTCCCCCGATAGGCAACTTTTGGTCTTCGTTAGGTGGGCTATGTACTAAAAAAACGTCTTACGAGACACTAATGTACTATTACAATATCGTATCATAATTATGTAGCGGTTCATACAACACATATCCTTACCAAATTTAATTACTTTAGCACTTATAGTTTTCGAATAAATCGGCTGTGACAGACGGACAGACGGACGAATCTATAAGGGTTCCGGTTTTGCCAATTTGGCTTCGGAACCCTAAAAAGGGGAAGTAAACTAAATCTATACCTATTTTATTCTACCACTTTGTCACCGTGGTTACAAATTTTCAATTGCAATTTTCTAGGAATAACGGCCGCTGAGCTATGGATAGGCGGACATGACGATACTATAATTGTGGCACTGGTCTCACCGCTAGCTCGTATCTATGAACTATCGGCTACAAAAACGAATTATAGATACGCACTCAGCTATCAGCTATGATCGCCATGTCTCTTTTTTTACACGGGAGTATGCGTATCTTTTGTTCGTGTTTATAGCCGATAGTTCATAGTTTAGTAGCTCGCGGTGAGACCAGTGCCTAAGGGTTTAGGATCCCTTAGGGTGCGTCTCCACTGACGCGGAGATGTGCAAAATTGACCAATGAGACCGCATCACATGTTTCGAATTTTGAATTTGAAGAATGTAATTGGTCAATTTTGCACATCTCCGCTCCTCTCCGCGTCAGTAGAGCCGCACCCTCATAGTAGTATATAGTATAGTTATACAGGGTGCTCGCGAGGAAACCGAAAGATTTTTAGGGTGAAGGCACCAATCATGGACATGTTAAGGTCGCCGATTTGTAATTTTTTTTGTTTACGAGCACCTTTTTTTAATAATGTAAACTATGGATTTTGTTTTTGACAAAGAAATATAGGACAAACATTTAGATAGGGCAAACATATCTAAAAATTATATGCTCTTTGTAAAAATATAATAGTTTTTTTGGAGATCATTTAAAACACCAGTAATGTACAACACAAACTCAGTAATGGACCACCATTTATGGACAGTACCAGTTATAGACACCCATTTACTGACATGTTATCCTTATCACCATTAATAGACATCCTTTGTTGGACAGTGTAATGTTTGTGAAATTAAAATACAGACAAATATATCTCAAATCAGTTTTATTCCTATAATTATTCACATTTTAGCCTGACCCATTTGCTCGGGTGTATAATTTTTCTTTGGCGCCACCTAACATAAAATATAGAACACCAATTATGGACACCTTCTAATATCCAGTCTTGGACACGTTGTCCAATATTGGAAAATAAATACCAATCTCAAAACCATTTACGTAGTTTTATTTAGCACCACAAAATAAATAATTAAAATCGATAAAATAAAAAAAAGTTAAAAACAATAACTTTGGACACGTGTCCATTATAGGATTTCATGATATATCAAAACCAGTAATGAACAACGTCAAACAAAAAAAGAAACACCTCGCATTGGCATACTACAATTAGCTCATTTTCCCCTTCATTTCATTGTATTCTTTAAAATAATAACACATATTCATATACAACAACACTAACAACACAAAATGTAAAAATATCTACTTACCTCCTTAACGATTTTGGTAATAAAACTGGATTTTAAAAGTAATATGCCGTGCAGCTACATTTCATTCGGCCACCATTTTGAAAGGAAACGGCCGATTCATGTGACGTTGTCATTATGACAGCTAAAGGGTATATGGGCTATGGCTCAGTGTTGCTTTTTAAAAAATTAAGTAACGTTTGCTTAATATTTTGAGTAACAGAAAAATATGTCCATAACTGGTTCAATGTCCATGACTGGTGCCATCACCCTATGCTGAATTCCTGAGCATATTTAGAGTATTTGATGTTATATAAAATTTCCTGGATTCGGCTTGGTTCCAGAGATAATTAACCTTTTTTCGAAAAAAGTTCTCGACTCGTCATAAAACTTCTTTTTGATTACAATGCTACCACAATGTGTTCTAATATTACCACACCTTTTGCCTGACAATCAAAAAATAAGAATAGACTTGAATGACATCTATTAATTGTAATTACATACCTACCCACCTATATAAAAATTTACATGTAAGAATTTTACTTTTACCAAATAAATTCTGTATTCTGTATTCTGTATTCTGATGAAAAAACCTGTCCCTAAAAAAAATCATTTAAAAAATAAATTTTAACAAATTGTTGTTATGATAAAAAGTATTGGAAATGTTAAAAGTATTCAAAAAGTCCCACAATGTCGTAACAGATGTGCTTACCATAGAAAAAATCAACTACGAAAGACTCTGGTTGTCACGGGATTCGAACCCGCTGCCTCTGGATTGCCGGTCCAACGTGCTACCAATTACCAATTATTCAAAAAGTCTAAAAAAAAACATTTTTTTTTGTGGAATTAGACATTAGGTCTCATAATATTTTTTGTTTATTATATACATTTTATATTCTAGACATCAAGAATGAATAGTTAAAATCGGTTTCGGTATCGGTTATAGGTACCGGGGTGCATAGGGATGGCGACGTGAATAGGGACAAAAACCGGAAACGACATTTACTTCATAATATCTTTAAAACTTCTCCATACGCATTTGCTTGTGCGTTACCAAATGAAAGTAGATTATATACTGATGCCAATGGCATCACTGGACAGGCATGAAGGTAGCGGTAGGTGGTCGAACTAACAGTTCGAAGTTGACGTCGCCAGTGACCCGTTCAAATGTGCTCCGGGAGTCTTTAAAAAATGTATGTTTTTAAACAAGTTAAGCAGTGCCGGCAGTTATAAGGAGATTAACCATGTATTAAAGAAGGTGTTTATGTCACGGTAAGTTGAAATTATCTTTGTTTCAATACCAAAAGTGCGAAAACA
>JALPQI010026873.1:0-12470 GCA_025490895.1 Thaumatotibia leucotreta
AAGATTCAGTTGATGCAAAAAACACCTGTATTCGGCGTGAAAGAAAGGTGACAATTCTATGAAATGATTGCTGTACATCCGAGTTGAATAAGTATAGGACGATTTGCGTTGAGGCTTACAAATATTGCTGCAACCGATATCTACAGCGTGTGTATTTGATACGGGCGAATATTTTAATGGCGTTTACTATCGAACCTAGGGAACCGTTTACATACATTTCTTTAGGAAATTAAGGTTTTATTTTTCATACATTATAATTGAGCACGCAATGTATTACATCCACTGGTATAGTTCGGAAAATATTATTTAACCGACTCTTATCTCACTTACGACCTTTTGTTTTGCATAATTAACAATAGAAAAAGTGCTCGACTGCTGATTTTCTAGTAAGTGTTAACGCAAAACAAAAGGTCGTAAGTAAGATAACAGTCGGTCAAATAATATTTCCCGAACTATAGCCACATTAGTTAACATAGACATAAGTATCTAAACGTCATACGAGTGTCAGTTGGATGGCATACATTGCTGCTGGATTGCACTTTAGGAAAATCATTACACCAAAATTTGACGAAATGATTATCTTATACGATTTATAGGATAACATATTATATCTGGATTAATTATTCGCCTGTATCAAATACACACGCCGTAGAATAGCTACTCCTAAGGTGCGTTCAAACCAAAAGAGCATTCGTTGTTCTATCGCTCGTTCTACGAAATCAACCAATCACGTTTTGTGTAACGATCGAATTTCGTAGAGTGGGGGGTTAGAATAGCGAATGCTCTTTTGGTTTCAACGCACCTTAACCAAATTGGCCTAGCAGTCTTAAGGTGCATTCAGACCAAACGAGCATTCGCTATTCTAACCCCCTACTCTACGAAATTCGATCGTTACGCAAAACGTGATTTGTTGATTTCGTGGGGGATAGAACAGCGAATGCTCGCTTGGTCTGAATGCACCTTTACCCCTTATTCATAAACCGTCTCCTAACTTAACGAGCCGCTAAGGCTAAGTATTGTTTGTCCTATTCGGCCTTATCAATATGTCTATAAGGGCGAAAGAGACAAACAATACTTAGTGGCCTGCTAAGTTAGGAACGTGTTTCCGATCCTTCCCACTACCGACCGAGTCTATTAACCATTACGATGAACTTTCAGTATGGGACCAACAAAATTTTCAGTCAATAAATTTAAGAATTTTGTAAAGCGTAAACTTATATCTAAAGCTTATTATAGTACACAAGACATGAATGATAAAACACCGTGGAAGTAATTAAGGATTCAATTATTAGTTTGTTAAAGTCATGACATACAATTACGATTACGATATTTCATCTCCAAATTTTTTGAAAAAACAAGTCCCGCTAAACTTGTCTGGTTCTTACCGGTTCTTCTCGGGTCAGCGGTGTAGGATTAGAACCGGAAGTAGTTTTAATACTTAGACCATTCAAAAGAGTTTGTTGCTATTCCAATTTGAATAAAGAATTATTTGACTAACATCGAAAGCGTAAGTGGGAAATCGACTTTTCTATACTATTTATTGAACTCTTACTAATCACTCACTTTGTATGAGGGTATAATTTTTTTAAAGATATATCGATGTTGGTACTATACTGAAAGTTCATCGTAATGGTTGATAGACTCGGTTGGTAGCGGGAAGGATCGTCTTTCTATTCCACCCTGTACACAGCAAGTACTTTAAGAAATCAGCAATAAATTCCTATTTTTTGCAAAGAAAAATTACCATTATTTCATAAAACACGACAATTATAGCGAAATCCCGGCAGAGGTCGAACCTCACTAAGACTTGTGACAATTGTCACGACTTTCGGGAAGTAAAAAGAAAGTTTATTTACGATATAATAACTTTATTTATTTATTTTAGGTTTTAAAATATTTATTTACTTAATCAAATCAAAACATAAATGTCACAAAATTAAAATACATAATAGACAAATCCAAAAGTAACTTAAAACAACACATGATCCACAAGAACCCAAAAATACAACTTAAACTCAGTACAATAAAATAAAACTAAAAAGAAATCAAATCTAGGCATGTCAACTTATAAATCTAAATACAAAACCCACCTACATAACTTTGATAGTAATATTGTTTCTTTATGGCAAACAAGCACATGTACTGTCCTATAGTAACCGGCAACCGTAGCCTACGGGGGCCCGTGATGTCAGTAAAATATACAACTGTCACACCTGTCAACGTGGAGAAATGGGGGCCAAGCTGCAATATTTCACTCGCGGTCAATGAATACGGGTGGTGGATTTTTTAATGGAAAATACTGGAAACATGCTGATTACAAATATTTAAAATAAATATTTATAATACAAGTGGAACCGTTTTTAACATCAGATTGTATTGGAATTTCCCTGAAGCTTTCACACAATCTGAAATACACGGAACTTTATCGTCAGATGACTCCGTAGATATAAAAATAGCAACTCGTGATTAAAAAACTCGATTTACCATACATTTTAGGTGGTTTTCTTAAACGGTCTACATTTTTGTCTATACAAACCTACCTAACCACAATTTGGAATTTTTTGGGTTTATTTAAAAATGTAGGGGAATTCCAATACAACCTGATTTAAAAATAGATTTTACCTACACTGTAAATACTTTTAAAAAATATTTGAAATCTCCATGTTTGCATTATTTTCTATGAAAAAAAACACTTGACCCGTTTTCATTGCCGGAGTGTGTATTTAGAAATAGCGTGCATAAAATAGCATGAGCCTGGCCGTTTGGATAAATTAATTTCATGCAGTTTACTGATAACATGATTTAATGAAATTAAATATTTTACGACCTAACCAACTAACGCTGAGCCATATTGCGCTCTAAAATAATATTCGATTTAAAGGACCATGCGTCAAAATTGCCCCAAGACCAACAAACATGAGAGTTAGATCATTAAATAGGTCTTTAACTTTACTTCATTTCATTATATGGGCACGACATCGAATTCCATTGCAGAACTCAGATATTCATATATGTGTCAGCCTGAATACGAGCTAATTCAGTAGAAAACCTCTGTAGATTTAGCCACTAGTTTATTTTGGTAGCTGCAGCTACCAGTGATCACCCTTATTTTGTATGTAAAAAAGGCTAATGTCAAAAGAAAAAAGAAACTAAGCGAGTGAGGTGGTTAACATACAATCACGTGTGCACAATCTTTTTTTTACACACTTCGATATCTTAATTATTAACGACCAGTATCTCTGATCTATGAGATATTCATATTTTTGTCAGTGTGAATACAATCTTCACACTGACAAATATGAATATCTCAGTTCTGCAATGGAATTCATCTTGGTGCCCATAGAATGAAATGAAGTAGATTTAAAGACCTATTCAACAATGTAACTTTTAGCTGTGTTGACTTTGGGGCAAAGTTCCATACAAAGTTGGGCATGGTCCTTTATTTACTACTTGTTAAACAGCGGCCCTACCGCGAACTTCGAAATCCGCAAATTTCGATGATTTGTCTCTCTCACTCGCATGACGCCTTCGTTGGAATGACAGAGAAAAATCCTCGAAATATACGAATTTCGATTTTAGCGGTAGTAGGCCAGGTAGATGTAGACACCGTGACTTAGCCCAGTTGGTAAGTATAAGGAAGTGACCCTGTCTACGCAGCTGGAGGTTCCGGGTAAAATTTCCGGCAAGCGCATTTATTTGCGCTTCTAGTTATCATTATTTGTGTATTTATTTATTACAAATTTGTGTTCCTTGGTCATCATAGCTGTCTTTAATTATATATAAGTATCTATATATTATACAAATCGTCGCTTGATACCCATATCACAAGCCTTAATTGAGCTTATTGTGGGACTAAGTCAATTGATGTAAGATGTCTCAAGATATTTATTATTTATTTATCCCTAATTCTATATCATCAACCGCTGCGATCTGTATTACGCTTTTACTCGCTCTAAGATAAAATATGAGACAGAGATGCACTAAACTTTATAAATATCCCGTTACTATAATATTTCCAAATAGTAATCGTTCCTTATTACGAACATGCTCGTCTACAATGCCGTAAATATAATTTAAAGCAAATGTTGCCTGTAAAATATCTCATTTTAATACTGCTTGCCTCTCCCTTACACCCACAACACAATTATCTGTCTCTGTCTTCTTTAGGTAGGTACTTCATAAAATATTGTACTTGATTCGTAAATTAACTGCCTGTGTTAGACATTTTTTATTTCCACGAGGTGATGGAATGCAGCAGTGGAATGAGAATTCCACTGCTGGCCATAGACCCTAATTCTAATATTTATTTATTTATTTTATTGAAACAAAAGTTTACACGACATTACAGTTTACACCAATGCGTCCATCCATCCATCATCAGCCTATGATAGTCCATTGCTGGACATAGGCCTCTCCTATTAACTATGCGTAAAGACGCATTAGGAGGTAAATGCCCATAATCGCCACGCTGGGCAAGCGGATTGGCGATCGCAGTAATGTGTCCACTATGATGACGCTGCTGCCCATCACCAATATTTTGTCAAATAATGGTCAGTGACACTTTAATCCCTTAGTCGACTCTTACGACACCCGAAGGAGGAGTTGGGGTGGTGACAAATGTATTCTTACTGCCGTCACCACACGGCTATCTGCTTCACCAATGCGTCATGAAACTAAAATTAAAAGAGATGCAGATAAAGGTAGGTACATATTCAAAACAAACATTAACTAGATTTAGGTGACACAACAGCGTGGCTCTGTCGAGTCATCTGAACCGGCGTAGGGTTAAATATGTATTTGTACCTACTCGTATGGACCCATTAAGAGACGAATGCCCATAATCATCACGCTGGGCAAGCAGATTGACGACAGCAGTACGATGACTACTACGTAATCTACGTATAACGTATATTTAAGGTGCAAAGCAAAGTGCTGAAGGTATAAAATATTATCGAACCGGGTTACTCACGTATTTAAGTCGATGATTGCTCGACATGTTTCGACCCATTAAGAGGGTCCTCGTCCGGAGCACCCTCGGCCAAAGCCCGACGCGTACTACGCAATCATTGACTTAAATACGTGAGTAACCCGATTCGATAATATTTTAATATGTTTGAATCTCACGTTAGTCATAATTCCAAAGTTGATTAAAGTTTATTCAGAACTTGGAACCTAGTACTTTATTGCCGTCGAGTAATATGTCCAATATGATGACGCTGCTGCCCATCATCAATCTTCATAAATGAATGGTCAGAGACATGTCAATCCCTTAGTCGACTCATACAATAGCCACGAGATTAGTTGGGGTGGTGACAAATGTATTCTTACTCCACGGCTTAGACTTTTTTAAGATGAGATAAGATAAGATGTCTTTATTGTCTTTTTATCTTTATTATTTTTGAGTTTATAGAAGTAGTGAAAAGTGCATTAGCCAACTCTGCTCATGTTTTTTATTAATTTTTATAATCGCCTACGGACCGGGGTGCTTAGACAAGTTGCCAATCGCTAACGCTTAATCGTCAATCGTAAGCGAAAGGCAGCTAACTGTCTTTGTCGCACTAATATGAAAGTGTGACAGAGAGGGAAAACTACGATACGCTACTAAGCGCAAGCGATTGGCAACATGGCTACGCATCCAGGTCATGCCATATACGCTTACGTTTTACATTTATTGACGAGAGGCAAAAGACTACCTGTTTTTTATTTTTGTATTCAACCCCAAAATAAGAATACATCGATTTTTTTTTCATAAAATTTACTGTAGGCAGGATGTTGTAGAATTCGTTGCGATGTATAAAAGAGAAAAATTAACCCGAAAAATACAAACACGAAATATGTTTCGACCAAGAAAAGGAATTTTAAGCTGTAATTCGATAAATTTAAAATAAATGTGCGTTTAATAAGTAACAATGACGTTTAATATGTCAGATATAAACTGGTTTATTTAAAGCCTTTCGTGATACGGCCTTTATAAAGAACAACGTAAGCTTCGTTAATAATTGACGATGACTTTTATTAGGGATGGATTACAGACGACCTTTTTAAATGCCAGCGTGGATTTAGTGTTTAAATTTATACGAGCAATTACCACGGCCTGGATATTAGAACAGCGTTTAGAATTTTTAATCAATTCTGTAATGTGTTCTGCAGCAGGTATGTGTGTAGTGTTAAAAATTTGAAAAGAACCCAGTTTACTACGTCAATCTAGGATAGTTTCATAGTTATATTCATAGTTTAAGTCCAGAGATCACTCAGGACGTAGTTACGCGAAAACGTTCCAACCCACATGAGTTTGACATAAAAATTGATGACTTTTGCATTTGACAGCAAGTTTAGATTTGAATGACAAACTCATGCGGGTTGGAACGTTTTCGCGTAACTACATCCTTCTACATCTATAAACAACACTTTTATTGGTAAATGTTGAGTAATTTTTTGTGTCACCAGTACTTTCAAATTTACTTCTGATCGCGGTTTGATAATAGGTACACGTGCATCTACGTAGAAACGATGGCCGTTTGGGCGGAAAGTTTCCCAAGTGATGACCACATACCGGAAGGCGCAGCGTGGGGGTAGGCCCTCCACAAGGTGGACGGATGACCTAATGAAGGTCGCAGGAGTTCACTGGATCGGTCATTGTGGTCTTTTAGGGAAGCGTATGGCCAGCAGTGGCTGATGTGATGATGATGATGTACCTAGTGCTAGTCTATGATTTTTGTAACACCAACCATACTGATTTCATCATATTTTTTAAGTCAAAGGCTCTATAAGAGATTACCCTACAAACACCAAAAAAATTAATGTCTGCTGGGAGTGCAGTGGTCACATCAACCTTCGAAACATCTCGAATACACGTGAGTTTAATCGTTTAATTATTATGGACAATTATTATGACCAGAGATCGGACAAAATGCGCGACTGTGCGTCATCGTGCGCAATAATATGGACATGACTTCAAAGTTGATTAAATAATTAATTATTTTCAGTAAATTACCTATTAGCGGTGGTGGCTCAGTGGTTTAGACGTTTGACTTTAAATCCGGAGGTCGTGGGTTCAAGTCCTGGCTCGTACCAATGAGTTTTTCCGAAACTTATGTACGGAATATCAGATGATATTTACCATTAGCTTTCGGTGAAGGAAAACATCGTGAGGAAACCTGCATACATCCGCGAAGAAATTCAAGGGTTTATGTGAAGTTCCCAACTCGCTTAGGGCCAGCGTGGGGACTATAGCCCAATCCCTCTCATATATGAGAGGAGGCCTGTGCCCAGCAGTGGGACATTATATAGGCTAAAAAAATTTAACATTATACCTATTTGACAACGGTAACTATGGAAACATATGCCCAAATGCACGTAAATAGTCACCTTAAAGCTTCGAAATCAAATTCCAGGAAATTATTCGTTTAGTTATTCATTTAATCAAGTTTCAAGTCTTTTGGAAGTAGACATTACATGCGAACATGTAGAGTTAGTCGCCAGAAAATTACATGGTGGAGGCGGCCCGACCGGCAGCGCAGCCGAAAATTGGAAAGACTACCTATTACGATTCGGTGATGCAAGCCAGCATTTGAGAACTTCGATAGCTCAATTAACTATGAAACTAAACAATAGTTTTGTGCCATGGAACCAAATACAAGCTCTAATGGCAAGCCGACTTGTGGCCCTAGACAAATCCCCTGGGGTAAGACCAATTGGCATTGGCGAATGCCTACGCAGGATCCTCTCAAAATGTATGATCTTGGCCTCCGGCTCTGAAGTTACTGAAGCTTGTGCACAATCGCAACTTTGTAGTGGATTAAGTTGTGGTATTGAAGGAGCCATACATGCTATGAATAACCTTTTTGAAAAAGAATGTCTGCCCGGCTCTCAATGGGGTATGCTGCTTGTTGATGCTAACAACGCCTTTAATTCCGTAAACCGACAACTCGCTCTTTGGCAAGCTAGAATACACTGGCCCCACTGCGCCCGTTTCTTATACAATACTTACAATGGACATGCAGAACTTATAATCCGCGACTCAAATATGAAACTGTTCAGCGAAGAAGGAGTAACTCAAGGTGACCCACTTGCCATGCCCTTGTATGCCCTCGCAACACTCCCCATAATAAACCAACTTAAATCACAACCATCAATTGTCCAGTGTTGGTATGCGGATGACTCCTCTGCTCAAGGAACCTTTAAAAATTTAAGACAATGGTGGGATAAAATTTGCCAATTAGGCCCCGCATACGGCTACTTCCCTCAAGACAGAAAGTCTTACCTAATCGTAAATGAGAATGACAAACAATCCGCGCAGCAGATATTCAAAGGAGTTAACATTACCATAACAACCGGCACACGCTTCCTCGGTAGCTACATTGGCGAAGGTAAAGAAAACTTTGTCAACACTAAAATCGAAAACTGGACTTCTATAATAAAAAAGCTCTCTGAGATTTGCAAAGACTCGCCACAAGCTGCCTATACCGTTCTCACTAAAGCCGCTCAATTCAAATGGACTTTTCTACTAAGAGTATTAGAAAATGCTAATCTATCCTTTGATTGTTTAACAAATATTATACACACCAGATTTCTACCAAACCTACTAGGTGGTGAGATAACTTCACTAGAAGCGGACTTATTTTCTTTACCTGTACACAAAGGCGGTCTAGCCATCCCCGCACTTTCTAAAATGACAAACTTAAATTATGAAACCTCCAAAAATGGCTGTTCAATCCTCTCATCCGCCTTAATTGAAAATAATGAACTAGACCTCACTCAACATCACATGTCCCTCGCGCATTCAAGAAAGGAATGCCGGAAAATTAAAAATTCTCAAGATGATGTAACTTTGGACTCTATTTTAAACAAACTTTCTCCTAACAAAAAACGAGCAGTCGAACGTTCAATTTTCACGAAAACTAAAACTAAATCGTCTACTTGGCTCTCGGTTATCCCTACAAGAAAAGACCACTTTGACCTATCCCCAATGGAATTCAGAGATGCATTGGCACTAAGATACCACAGAATACCTATCTCCATGCCTAAATCATGTGACGGCTGCGGCAATGATGTTTTTGACGTGGACCACGCTCTCTGCTGTAAAACTGGCGGATTAATTACACGCCGTCACAACGAAATCCGGGACCTATTTTGTGAGCTATGTCAGCACGCCTGGGGGAATGTAGTCAAAGAACCCCTCATCACGGAAGGTGACTGCGGACTTCGGGGAGACCTTTGCTGCCGTGGCGTTTGGGATGCACAGAGGGAGGCGTTATTTGATATCCGTGTCGTAGACACTGACGCTCCCTCTTACATCTCACGTCCGGTTGCAGCCGTACTTAAATCCGCCGAAGAGGAAAAGAAACGAAAATATTTGAACTCTTGTGAAAAACGCCATGCGACATTTACTCCCCTTGTAACATCCGTGGATGGGATATTCGCACCTCAGATGTCCGCTTTCGTGAAACATCTCGGCGAAGCAATCGCTGATCGTTGGGACAGATCCCTCAGCGTAGTAATGGGCTGGCTTAGATCGAAAATTATAATTTCCATACTCCGTGCTACAAGCATGTGTATTCGGGGTACGCGCCACAAATTTAACTCCTTCAAAAACTTCTTTGGCCTAAAAGATGGCGCAGCCCTACCCAATCTTTCCTCTACCTGACTAGAGTATAAATATAATTATACCTAATATCTCCATCAGTGCTTGCGTGATAACAATTAATTTATCCTTTGTTACTATATTTTTGTTAATAAATGATTTTCCCTCCCCTGTAAAAGTTTCAAGTCTTGTCCATATTATTGCGAACAATGACGCAAATTTTTCCGATCTCGATCTGATTATGACTCACGAAAGTTAAAATGCATTTCTCAGATATATCAGTTGAAATGAAATACACAACATATTTGGGGTGGCAGTATATAGGTACCTAAATGCACCGAACACGAAGTTATCTTTAAAGATGACATGGCGTCGTTTGTCGTGACATTTGATAAATGACAAGACGCTCTCGCGCTGTGGGGCAACATACAGTAACGAGCAACACATAATATATATTATGCCCGTATATGTATGTATATGTAACTAGGTATTGCTATCTGTGAGATGGCGAAGGAAAATATGTAATCAAGGAACGGTAAAAAATGGAGATAGCTAAAATGGCTTCTAAAGACACTTCTCTCTTCTTTTCTTTCTTCTCTCTTCTTTCTATAAATCTAAAGGTTGACTGGTAAAGAATGCCTTATGCCATTGAATCCGCCTTTTGTTCGTCAAGTTTTTCTTTTAAGCAATAAAGGTAAATAAATAGTTACTTACATACTCCTATTGATTGGGTTTTTGTATTGCGCTCTAAGCTTGTGACCTTTTTCTTTTAAGTTGTATTAAATATTGAAAAAATTAAAAAACAATAAAAGACAGTTTAGCGTCGATATTTTTCTTATTAAGATTGAAAAACCTCCTGATTCTGAGTATAAATAAAAAATATGATATAGGTAACATAAACGATTTTTTATCGGTCTTTCCAAAAGTGTACAATTTATGTAGATGCACCAATTAAATCTAACTAACATAATCTATATCTAAGATTACTGGTGCTGGCGGCATTTCCTCGCTGTATATTCCTCGAGCAACAACTGATGTGTTGTGCGAGTAAGTCGCCAGCTCTTCGGTCTTTAGTTACTTCAACCAGACGTTTCGCGATTTCAGGAACCAATTTGCGTGCGCTGGGCCCCCATGAACCTAAAGCTTCTACACCATGCATGTATGGAACAATATATTTTGTTTATAGTTATTTTTCAAGCTGTGTTATTTACGCGTGAGCACTGTGCAATGAACAGTAAATAAATATCTTGGAACATCTTACACAAATCAACCTAGTTCCACGGTAAGCTCAATTAAGGCTTGTGATGTGGGTACCAAGCGACGATATATACAATAGATAGATATTTATATAAATACTTAAATACATAGACAGCCATGACCAAGGAACAAATATTTGTGATAAATAAATACACAAATAATGCCCTCGCCGGGATTCGAACCCGGAACCTCCAGCTTCGTAGGCTGGGTTGCTACCAACTAGGCTACGGAGGCTGACAAATAGTACCTTGCAATACGTTTATAAGTCACCCTGTATTCATATCTTACGTAAACGAGTGACCCCGGCTGGAGAACATAGTAGTGACGTCATCAATAAGCCCTGACGTGATAATGATGCCTCTCCAGACCATTTCTCAGATTGCTTCAATATGGCCTTTATTCTTACACTTCAATCTAATGTCATATTATCATACATTTAGTCAAACTCGTTCGGAAGGTCGAAAACAGCGACCCTACCGCGAGCCACGAAATCTTTTTGTACTTTTTTCTCTGTCACTCTAATGACAAATTCGTTGGAATGACAGGGACAAATCTCCAAAATTTACGAAGTTCTGTGTTTACGGTAGCAGGCCAACTTCCCCACTAATTGGGGAACCGTAAAACTAACAAGTATGGAAAAAAGAATGGAATCATTTAACATTTTTACGATATTATCATCGTTAGTCAATTTCTTTTCACTTTCCGAAAGTGGTTACAATTCTGGCACCCTAGTGAAAAGGGGTATAAGTCGAATTTTGGCCAAATTGAGTTAAGTATACCAAAAAAATTAAAAAAAAAAATGGCATCTGTTGGTGTAAAAGGATCTAAGATATCACGTAAATTGACAGAGTTACGGTCGTGTAATATGGTATAACTAACACAAATGACCATGCAGTGTCAGGTATAAGTTGAAATAAATTCTTACTAACAAAACAAGTGTATCGTTGTAAAGTTACAAAAGGTATAAGTGTAGCTAAGTTTTACGCGTTTGGATTTTTGTTGTGTGTAACGCTATAACTAGTCATATTATCTTGATGGTCGCTCGGATAATGAGGATCCATGTGTATTTAAATCACTTTACACGAACAATAAAAACGTTTTTTGAGATACAATTCGACATAAATCCATATTCACGAATAAAATTATGTTGTTACGGGTACAAGTCGACTTTAATCACTTTGAATTACAGTTTTTTACATGTGATACAATCCATTTACGGGAATTATATCCGTTTGCACTAAATTAAAAAGTATTACTTAACATTTAACACCAGTAAATTGACGGATTTGTACTAAGTTGTACCCTTTTACACTAAGTTTCGTTATACATACACAATGTTTAAAATAGTGTTAATTTTTAATATTGAATTTACTTAGTGGTTAATGATTTTCTTAAAATATGATTGTATTTTTTTTCAAATTCAAACTGTTAAATTCTGCTGCTTATTTGTTAAAACCTATGTTAGTAATATTAGTTTGTGTTGACAGTTTTAAATGACCTAACGCAAATACTTTTTTTAAATTGTAGTAACAATAATTTTACTTATGATCTAGGTAATATAAAAAGCGTGCTATAGCCTTGTACGAGTATTTGCTGCTGTTCTATGGCTGTTGCTATATCTATATTACTT
>JALPQI010026874.1:0-10543 GCA_025490895.1 Thaumatotibia leucotreta
TGTTGTTATATCTGTACAGTTAAAGTAGGTATTTATATACCAAACCAACAGTTGGTTTTGCTTCACAAATATACAATACAATATAAAGTCATTTCCTAATTGGCGCCCTCTAGTTAGAACTTAGACCATTTAGAAAAGCTATTCTTTTAACTGGCGCCATCTAGTTTATTAACGAGTAATGATTGTACAACTGACATTGGGTACTGACGGGAGGTGTAGTAGTGTGCGTTACAGGGTAAAATTACATAATTTTCTAGTTTTTGCATTATTGCGATTTAGAAGAACAGTATTTTGTGCAGATTGCTATCAATTTGAACATTAGATTTTTTGCTTCGTGCGCGTATCTCAAAACATGTTAACTCTGATTCTCGATTTAGCAGAAAATGACGAAAATATGGTGTTTGTGCAATTGTAGCGCCATCTTTTAGCAGATAAGCGGCAGGGATAGGGTAGAATCCACCTTAATAATAATAACTAATGCTAGACGTAATATTCATAATACACTTAATAAGATTCGCCTTTGGTTGAAAATCGAAACTAAAATATCACAGCACGCAACTCTTTCAGAAGAAACGTACCTATATAAAATATTTTAAAAATAAAAAATAAAACCGCCTTCAAAAATTCGCCCGAACTAAAAAGTTAAAAATAATTTTGGTTCCTACTTCTTAGGATTTCCTACCCAAACCTTTAAACCTTTTACCCTATTCATTGAAATAAAACATTATGGCTAGGTACCCTACAGATTTCTTAGAAGTCGGTGCCAAGCCGAATACGTTCATAGGTATATATTAGATAGAGCTTTGTAACTTACTGTCACTCCGATTACGCTTTTATCAACAGAATGGTCTGCCTCAGTCATTTTCATGCACAGACAACATAACCTTGTCTGTGTTTTCATGAAAGCATAACCGGAGTGACAGTAAGTTACAAAGCTCTATCAAATACATATAAGTACTCGCAAAGTGAACATATTTGGCTTGGCACCGACTTCTAAGAAATCTGTAGGGTACCTAGCCATAATGTTTTATTTCAATGAATAGGGTAAAAGGTTTAAAGGTTTGGGTAGGAAATCCTAAGAAGTAGGAACCAAAATTATTTTTAACTTTTTAGTTCGGGCGAATTTTTGAAGGCGGTTTTATTTTTATTTTTAAAATATTTTATTTTTTGCTTTTTAGTAGTGTAAATATAAAATCGTTATTCAGTATGCTCTAAATACTTATAATTAGAATGTACTGCACTGTAGTAGGCCATAAAACCTGAACTGGCGAACTTATATGAATACAAAAACAATTTCAAAGGTAACAGACTTAGCATGCCAATATTATTTAAAGAATCACTAACCGCTAACCGACATGTCATAACTACTAAGCAAACACTTGAATAGATCTCGAAAATGTATGATCCTCCAACCCCTAATCGTTAAGGAGTTATTCGTTTCATCATCAGCTCCCCAACATGAGACTATGACCACCTAAAGGCAAATACTCGAATAGCCTCCAAAATATATGAAATATGTTATATTTGAAGAATTATCCCCCAACTCCTAATCTCCAAGGAGTTGTACCTTACATCATCAGCTCACCAACATGAAAGGATGACCACCTAAAGGCAAATACTCAAATAGCTTCCAAAATATACGAAATATGTTATACTTAAAGAATTATCCCCCAACTCCTAATTGCTAAAGAGTTGTACCTTCCATCATCAGATCACCAACTTAAGATGTTCATGACTAGATGCAAATACTTGATTAGTCTTCGAAAATAAATGAAAAATGTCATGTGTGCCTACAACATTTGAAGAGTTCCCTCGATTTCTCCAGGATCCCATCATCAGATCTGGATTCGGTGACAATGGGACCAACTAGAAGGTATACCCTTTCAAACGAAAAAATAATATTTCAAATCGGTCCACGCGTCTTCGAGTAATCGGGGAACATACATAAAAAAAAAAAAAAGATTTCGACGAATTGTTAACCTCCTCCTTTTTGAAGTCGGTTAAAAATAGACATTATTTTTGTTTTTGCATTATAAAATGCCTCTATTCAATTGCCGTGATGTCGAAGAAATACGAAACAGGGTGTTTAGCCAAGTTACCAATCGCTAGCGCTTAATCGTCAGTCGTAAGCGAAAGGCAGCTAACTGTCTTTGTCGTATTAATATGAAAGAGTGACAGAGAGGGAAAACTACGACACGCTACTAAGCGCTAGCGATTGGCAACTTGGCTAAGCATCCAGATCATTGGAATTGTTTACAGTCATCGTAAGAAATCAGACAAAGTAAAGAATTACTATTGTAAAAATGAAATCAAGAATTTACCGATGCGGATGCTGCAGTAATTAACTTTTTTAGTGAAATTTGAAGAGTGAAATTAAATACCATTACTCGCATACCATTTCGAAAATGTAACTAACGTACAGTCAACTAGAGTTGTACACTTTTGGATCTACATAATTACAAAGCAACAAGGTGAAAATATCGATATATCTTTGCAGTTGAGTGTAGGTAACGTTGGTAACGTTGACATACCAAAGTATTAATAACTTTTTAAAATGTCTAGATCGCCTATTATGTTTCACCACGTGGTGACGGCAATTAGAATACATTTGTCGCCACTCCAACTCTTCCCGTGGGTATCGTAAGAATCAACTAATGGATTGAACTGACCATTTATAGGAGATTGATGTTGGGCATGCTATGCCGTGTGGTGACGGCAGCAAGAATATATATATTCGTCACCATCCCCACACTTCCCGCGGGTGTCGTAAGAGTCGATTAAGGGATTGAAGTGTCACTAACCATTCTTTGATTTGATTGATGATGGGCAGCAGCGTCAACATAGGGGACACATACAGCGTTACAAAGCTCTATCTTATACATATATATCTATGAACGTATTTGGCTTGGCACCGACTTCTAAGAAATCTGTAGGATACCTAGCCATAATATTTTATTTCAATGAATAGGGTAAAAGGTTTAAAGGTTTGGGTAGGAAATCCTAAGAAGTAGGAACTAAAATTATTTTTTACTTTATAGTTCGGGCAAATTTTTGAAGGCGGTTTTATTTTTATTTTAAAATATTTTATTTTTTGCTTTTTCATCACATCATCATCATCATCACATCAGCCGAAAGACGTCCACTGCTGAACATAGGCCTCCCCCAAAGATTGCCACAATGACCGGTCCTGCGCCACCCGCATCCAGTGGACTCCTGCGACCTTCACCAGGTCATCGGTCCACCTTGTGGGGGGCCTACCCACGCTACGTCTTCCGGTACGTGGCCGCCACTCAAGAACCTTCCCGCCCCAACGGCCATCGGTTCTACGCGCAATGTGCCCCGCCCACTGCCACTTGAGTTTAGCGATTCGGAGAGCTATTTCGGTTACTTTGGTTCTGCTGCGGATGGTCTCATTTTTAATCCGATCACGCAGAGAGACTCCTAGCATAGCCCTCTCCATTGCCCTTTGGGTGACTTTGAGCCTTCTTATGAGGCCCATTGTAAGCGGCCACGTTTCAGTACCGTATGTCATCACTGGCAACACACACTGATTAAAGACTTTCGTCTTCAAACACTGCGGAATATTGGACGAAAATATGTGTCGTAGCTTCCCGAACGCTGCCCAACCGAGTCGGATTCGACGATTGACCTCTTTCTCGAAGTTGGACCTACCTAACTGGATAGTTTGTCCTAGGTATATATATTCGTCTACAACTTCGAGTGTAAAGTCTCCGATTATTACGGGAGTTGGTGCTACATGGGAATTTGACATGATTTTCGTCTTATCCATGTTCATCCTAAGACCAACTCGCTCGGAGGCTTTACTGAGGTCAACGAGCATAGTACTCAAGTCCTCCAAGGTCTCAGCCAAGACTACTATATCGTCAGCGAATCGAAGGTGAGTGAGGTACTCGCCGTTTATGTTGATGCCCAGCCTTCTCCAGTCCAGAGTCTTAAAGACATCCTCCAGTGCAGCGGTAAACAGCTTAGGCGAGATGACATCTCCTTGCCTAACTCCCCGCTGCAGCAGAATAGGCTTCGAGCTCTGGTCTTGGAGTCGGACTGACATTGTGGCGCTCTCGTACAAACACTTCAACACCTCGATATAGCGGTAGTCGACTTGGCACCGTTGGAGAGACTGTAGTACTGCCCATGTTTCGATCGAATCGAAGGCTTTCTCGTAGTCCACAAACGCTAAACAGAGAGGCAGGTTATATTCTTCGGTCTTCTGTATAACCTGGCGAAGCGTATGGATGTGGTCTACGGTACTAAAGCCTCTTCGGAAACCGGCTTGTTCGGGAGGCTGGAAGTCATCAAGCCTGCGTGCAAGACGATTCGTAATGACTCTTGAAAACAGCTTATAGACATGGCTCAGAAGTGAGATGGGTCGGTAGTAGTCGGTTTTGCTTTTTAGTAGTGTTAAATCGTTATTTAGTATGCGCTAAACACTTATAATTAGAATGTACTGCACTGTAATTGGCTAGAAAACCTGAACTGGATAACTTAAATATTCAAAGAATTATCCCATTATCAAGGAGATATACATTGTATCATCAGTAGGTATGAATAATTTCAAAGATTATAGGTAACAGCCTTAGCATGCCTATATTATTTAAAGAATCACTAACCGCTAACCAACATGTCATAACTACTAAGCAAACACTTGAATAGATCTCGAAAATGTATAACAGCTGTTATATTCAAAGAATTATGCTCCAACTCCTATTCGTTAAGGAGTTATACCTTTCGTCATCAGCTCACCAACATGAGACTACGACTACCTAAAGGCAAATACTCAAATAGCTTTCTAAAATACATGAACTATGTTATATTTAAAGAATTATCCGCCAACTCCTAATCTCTAAGGAGTTGTACCTTTCATCATCAGCTCACCGACATGAAAGGATGACCACCTAAACGCAAATATTCGAATAGCTTCCAAAATACATGAAATATGTTATATTTAAAGAATTATCCGCCAACTCCTAATCTCTAAGGAGTTGTACCTTCCATCATCAGCTCACCGACATGAAAAGATGACCACCTAAACGCAAATACTCGAATAGCTTCCAAAATACATGAAATATGTTATATTTAAAGAATTGTCCCCCAACTCCTAATCTCTAAGGAGTTGTACCTTTCATCATCAGCTCACCAACATGAAAGGATGACCACCTAAAGGCAAATACTCAAATAGCGTCCAAAATACACGAAATATGTTATACTTAAAGAATTATCCCCCAACTCCTAATTGCTAAGGAGTTGTACCTTCCATCATCAGATCACCAACTTAAGACGTTCATGACTAGACGCAAATACTTGATTAGTCTTCGAAACTAAATGAAAAATGTCATGTGTGCCTACAACATTTGAAGAGTTCCCTCGATTTCTCCAGGATCCCATCATCAGATCTGAATTCGGTGACAATGGGACCAACTAGAAGGTATACCCTTTCAAACAAAAAAAGAATTTTCCAAATCGGTCCACGCGTCTTCGAGTAATCGGGGAACATACATAAAAAAAAAAAGATTTCGTCGAATTGTTAACCTCCTCCTTTTTGAATTCGGTTAAAAATTCGTACCTAATGTGAGTACTGTAGGTGCAATTCCACGGAAAAGTCCACCGATGTCCCGTACAAACACGGTTTAAATCCTATAAATTGTGGGTTTATCAAAGTTCTCTTTCATGACCAGAGGACTCAAAAATAGCTCAAAAAATATATATTAACAAATAACACGGAAGAACAATCAAATATTGGAATATACACGTGTTTGTACGGGACAACCCATGGAATGCCCCTGAATCGGAACTGTGATAAGAGCAATATTTCAAGTAGATATCAAAACAATACTAAAACTACGAAATGCAAGGCGGATAAAGGAAAGCATTTTTCTCAAACTTGCTACGTAATGTTGATGTTACTTACTTTAAATTAAACCCGGAAATACTATGTATCCGGTGTCATGTGCTAAGATGATATGTAAAGAGATTTCATGTATTTATTTCACACCTAGGACTGCAAACAGACTGTCTTTTGTTTTGAAACGTCAAATTGTGACACCAGGTCTTGACATTCAGCCACAGAAAAAAAAATAACGTTAGAAATAATGTCTATACCACCAGGTAAAAGAGTAACTCAAACAGATTTAAAAAAAAGTTAGGCGAATGTTTTTTTTAAATGTTTTACTGTACTATTGGTATACTCGTATTTACAAATGAAATAGTATGGTTCGGCGAAATCAGTTCGTTTTATTTCATGGCAAGTTTGAGAAAAGCACTATACAAATCTCGGCGAGAAACAGGGTTACAGGCCGCGTATCCCTATCTGGCCTCAGTTCCTTCGGCCAGATATATCTACTTGGCCTGTAACCCTTCGTTTCCCGTCCTCTATAGTAATGTACTATTTCACAGCATCTTTTCGCTGTAGTGTTTGTCCATCATCAAACACACATTATTGAATCATTTGTATGCTTGCTCACAAGAAAACGAAAATCAAATACCGGCTCACGACACGAGCCAAATTGACATAAAACAAAAGGCGATCTACAGTGCACAGACGTGACACACGATTGCGTAAATCAGACTGCGAATATTCGATACCAGTTTGATTTGAACAGTGCTTGTCGCTCATATGTAATCGCCTCCTAGCACGAGTTATTTTCTAAGTAACTTACAAGGAGACATCAGCTATTGTAAGCCTCAGATTGGATTAGGAACAATAAAAGATTTTTCCTATCTAGTGCGAAAAAACAAACTTTCCGCATGCTTCGCGAGCGGTAATTTCTCTTTTGGACGCACTTGTTATGAAAAAAATCGTCCCTTACACATGCAAAAACTTTTTTTTAACTCGAACCTATGTTCAAAAAAATTGTGGAAGGGGGACAACCTACCTATGTATTTCTTTTATGATTTCTACTCAGAATCGTGAACTCTTTCGATCCTAATAGGATCGGTTCGGAATTTGTCCATACCATATACAGCCATACAAAATATATGAAAAAATGGTAACGTATTGGAAAAAAAAAACCTTGGGACTAACATTTTCTCCTATCAGAATCGAAAGAGCTTGCGATTTTGAGTTAAAATCATATTAAAAATTCCAAATCCCTGAAAAAATTAAGGAGGACAATTCTGATAAAAATGGTTTACCTAATTCATGGTCATTGAAATCAAACTGGTATCATACTAAACATATCTGAATGGGCTCCACGGACAATAGGAACGCATGTTTTGGTTCGACACCGGTTTGCATTAACAATGACCTTCGTAGGAATGTGGTGATTCATCCGTGTTGTCTACATTGGTCAACCTCAGAAGCCAAAGATCTTAAAAGTATGTGCGTGTAAAAAAATATTGTGAAGGCCTTTTTTATTTGAAGAACATAGTTCACCCAGTAGTACAGTCAACTAAAGGTGCGTGCAAACTAAAAGAGTCTTTTGGTCTGAACGCACCTTAACAGGGTGCTTCGACAAGTTGCCAATCGCGAACGCTCAATCGTCAATCGTAAACGAAATCGTAAACTGGCTTTGTCGCACTAATATGAAAGAGTGACAGAGAGGGAAAATTACGATACGCTACTAAGCGAAAGCGATAAGCAACTTGGCTAAACATCCTGCGACCACGAACTTCGAAATGCGTAAATTTCGAGGATTTGTCTCGCGGTAGGGCCGCAGGAACCATGTCACAGTGACGCTACAAACCAAATTATACGAAACTCCGTACTACTTGTTACTTTGACAAGGGTCTAGATTGGCCTAATAGGGTTCCAATTGGTTGAGTGTACGTCATGGGTACATTTGTCTTAGGGTCCAATCACATCATAAAATCCAATAGGTAATTAGCTAGTACAGGCGTGTTCCGGCTGTAGAGTTGGCCCATACAGAGTGTTCGTGTTGATTTGCGTTAAATTGGACACGTTACTTGGGACATTAATAAAAGTTGCCTGGTTTCAGCTTTTGGTAAATTCGAAAAAAAAAATTTTTTTATCTTTTCATACATAATAAATAGTAGACACACAAAAGAGTCATTGTCAGTCGGAAAAACAAAAGTTGTCCACTCGATGGTCAAAAGTTAACAGCTTGTATAAATCTTTGTTACTATTTTATTGCATAGGGCTGTAGACTATACTGTATAGATTGTTTTATCCCCTTAGTACAGGAATTCCTGAACTTTAGGTATGTCCATCAAAAGATAACCTAAATCTGACAATAACCCAAATCTTATTAAGTATCTACTTAAGTTTTTTTGAATGGTGTCACACGTTACGGAATGCAATAATAGCTACGCCATCAAGTCATTGTCACTTGTTTTACTCGATCGTGTTGTATTTTCACTACGGGGCCAATTTAGTATGGATAGTAAACTTATTTAAATGTAAGTACTTACTACTCTTATGTCATATACGAACTCTCGTCAATTGATTCGGCCGTATTGGATTTACAGTATGTATTATAATAATCGTATTATGCACTTGTGCGCCCATTGTTTTGATTAGGAGGGTCGGCTTGGTTGAATGTAGGTAATAGAGATTTTATTCGCACACATGATAGGAAACTGCACTTTGTGTCGATTCGATAAATGGGTGAATCAACTTTATGTGGCTGTTATTGCCATGTTTACGGTCAGCCGAGTGTTTATGAAAAATTATGCTACTTAAAATGCAACCATGCATTTTTCTACTGTTAATAAGCCCTTAATATTCCAACTACACGCATACGCAACTACACGTAGACTAAACGCATGTTTGCAAATAGCATAATTTTACATAAAACCAGCGTGACTCAGGTGACCGTACCCATGACAACAGCAGACAAAAAAAGTTGATTCGCCCAAATAATAGGTTTTAATATTTTCGCCCGTAGACCACGAACCCTGTCATATCATCAGCCTATGTTAGTCCACTGCTGGACGTAGGCCTATTAACTATGCGTATAGACGCATTAGGAGGTAAATGCCCATAATCACCACGCTGGGCAAGCGGATTGGCGATCGCAGTAATGTGTCCACTATGATGACGCTGCTGCCCATCATCAATCTTGTAGAATGGTCAGTGACACTTTAATCCCTTAGTCGACTCTTACGACACCCGCAGGAGGAGTTGGGGTGGTGACAAATGTATTCTTACTGCCGTCACCACACGGCAAACCCACGCACTCTGCACACGGCACCCTGTAAAGTGTTCGAAATGCCGGCATGAAGTTAAAGTTAATTAATATACGCGAGTTTATCCGTTTTCATAGTTTTATTTCATAATAGGTTTTAGTTTAAATTTCTTTTTAGGTAACGAAAAATTTGATTTTATGACACATGTTATCAAATAAATTATTGTTAATGTTGCTAACTCGCGCTTGACCCTATTTGACATCAAACAAATAGCAATACATACATACCTAGATTATATCGGTGTAATAATTAGTAAAATTCAATATAAAACGGAACAAACCTTTTTGAACAAAAACAACAAAATAATGCTTGTATCAAACGTTCTGTGTATCAAACAACCCCAAAACTTTTTGTTTAGATAAACACCTACATTCATATAAAAACAACACATGAGTTATAATGAACTATTAACAAGTTATGCCCTTTTGAATTCAGGCTCAAAGTACGACCAAATACAGCTATTAATTATTAGTTACACGAACTAATATCGCGGTATTATCGTGAGCAAAACAAATAAGTTGCCAGGATAAATAATGCTACTTTATCTTCCGGGATAGTTTGGTAAAGGAAACATAGAGTTATACAAGACTAACATATATTATATACAGCGTGTGTATTTGATACGGGCGAATATTTTTAATTGGCGATTACTATTGGACCTAGGGAACCTGTTTACTTTAATTTATTTACACATTATATTATTAGTATTATTTATTATCATAAAAATATTGATCGTTTAAGTATTAATGAAAGGTAATACTTATATTCTACAGTGTGACAAAATGTAGTGTTGATCCGTTTAACGGATATTTTCAGTCTCATAAAGTCATAAAACATTCTTATTAAATAAATAAATATCTTGGGATATCTTACACAAATCGACCTAGTCCCACGGTAAGCTCAATTAAGGCTTCTGATGTGGGTACCAAGCGACGATATATATAATAGATAGATACATATTGATACTTAAATAAATAGATAGCCACGACCAAGGAACAAATATTGGTAATAAATAAATACACAAATAATGCCCTCGCCGGGATTCGAACCCGGAACCTGATGAGGCTACGGAGGTTTATTTATTCTGAGTAGGAACTTTTTTTTTAAACCCTCCATTCAGATAATTCAAACATGTGGAGCCCGAGGTACTGCGGAATATGTCAGTGAAATTATAAAGTTATAATTGTAAGTAATGTCTTATTACTATTAGGTACAGTCTCGTCTATACAGTGTGTAAATCTAATATGGGCGATCAATTAAACCAGGCATGGGATTCATGAGTGTAATTATGAATTACAAGGTTTTTTTAAAGTTACTCTTAATTATGACCCCACAGAATTTTTTAAAGATTATCGGAGCAGCAATGTAGGTACCAACATTT
>JALPQI010026875.1:0-11001 GCA_025490895.1 Thaumatotibia leucotreta
AATGTCGTATCTCTAAATCTATATAATTTAGGGTAATGCAAGGTAGCTCAAATCCTTTCAAATTTAATATTCTTTCATAATTTTATAGCCATTAGTATCAAAAAGTTATAGTTTTTTAGTTAAACGTCAAAAACTAAAAAAAGTCCGATTTTTTTCAGTTTTTTACGTCCTATACCTAAATCCTTTTTTTTCTTTTCTTGCAATATGCATTTTCGTACATCCCTATAGAGCCTATATACTATACAAAAATTGCAGCTTTGCAACACGACTTGCCATTTGTATGAAAAACTTAGATAGCGGACCTCCTGCTTTTTGAATTTCGCGTTTTTAGTTTCAATTACAAAGTTTACTGACCTGATTTTACCCTTAAATGAAAGAATATTAATTGCGCTATTAAGATAATTATTTCATGTTTTTCGTAGCATAATAGGTAAGGCGATATTAAACCAAAAACGTTAGCAAAACTCAACATTTTATCTAGTTTACAAAACAGGGTACTATTTGAAGTCTCGAATCTCTGAAACTATAAGACCTACGGTAATGCATGTTTTCTCATCTTGTTACAAATTTATTCATCTTTAAACGTTACCAGATACATATTGTCAAAAAACGTAAAGCTTTTTTTATAAAAATCAGAAACTAAAAATAGACAGTAAATTTCACAGTTTTTCACGTATAACGCAGCTAGCACAACTTTTTTTTGCTTGCAAAATGTGGTTTTATACTGCCCTATGGTGTCTAAATAACATACCAAAAATGCAGCTTTACTACATGTTTTGCGAGTTTAATGTACGATTTGACCGTACTAGAGGGTGGATTGGAAAGTTTTGAGCCTAACCTATAAAAAAACGAATTTAGTCTAAATAATTATTTTATTTCTCCACATAATCTCCAGAACGATCTATACACTTTTGCCATCTGGTTTCTAAGTTTCGAATTCCTTGTAAAAAAAAAAATCTTCAAGGTCATCAAAATATTCAGCTACAGCTTCTTGTACCTCGATGTTCGTCGTAAATTTTCGTCCTGCCATGTGTTTTTTTAGATTGGGAAAGAGATGGTAGTCGGACGGGGCCAAATCCGGCGCATATGGTGGGTGCGGCAACAATTCAAAGCCACAATTATAAATTTGTGCAATTGTTGTCGCCGCTGTATGGACAGGAGCATTGTCTTGGTGGAATAATATTTTCTTAGACAGCATACCAGGCCTTTTTATTTTTATTTCTTCACGCAAACGTAGTAAAAGTGTGCAATAATAATCTGCATTTATGTTTTTGCCTTTTTCAAGAAAGTCAATCATAATGATCCCTCTACAGTCCCAAAAGACTGAAGTCATTACCTTCTTGGTTGACAATACGGTCCTGGCTTTTTTAGGGGGTGGCGAACCTGCTCTTTTCCATTGCTTTGATTGTACTTTTGTCTCTGGTGTATTGTGGTGAACCCAAGTTTCATCCATAGTTATGAAACGGCTAATAAAATCTTGAGGATCACTTTGATACAGATCTAAACAATCCTGTGACACTGTATGGCGGGTGCCTTTGTTTTCGGCTGAAAGCAGTCTAGGTACCCATCTAGCAGAGACCTTAGAAAATCCAAGATCGTTGGTAATTATATTTTGTGCCCGTTCATAAGAAATGCCTATAGCTTCCGCTATCTCTGCGATCTTCAACCTCCTATCATTTAAAATTAGGTCTAGTATTTTATTGACGTTTTCATCCGTGGTAGCCGTCAGCGGCCTACCGCTCCTAGGTTCATCTTGTACTGCTTCTCTGCCACGTTTGAAATCAGCCACCCATCTTTTAATGGTGGCATATGATGGGGCAGATTCCCCTAAAGTTTCGAACATATCTTCATAATTTTTTTTTGGCGTTAACCCTTTCTTTTGTAAATATTTTATAACAGAACGATACTCAATTTTATCCATTTCTATGAAAACCGTGAACACCCTTTGCAAAATCGATCACAACTTTTGCAATTTTGACAGAAGAAAATCAAAAGACGGCAGTTTATAATGAAAAAAGAAGTGGCTATAACGTGCCAGTATTTTTTATTTTTTTTTATTTAAATGTCAACCTAAGGCTCCAAACTTTTCAATGCGACCTCGTATGTCATATGATTTTCAGAGCTTCAATGTAGGTACGAACAGTTGTTAATATTGATATGGCAGTTATGTTATTGGCTTTTTAAATTGGCTGTCAACGAGCGTTTAACTTGAGTATGTTGCCCTACACTACGCCTCGAATTATTTTGTACACATAATTTTGTTGCTCTAATTTAAAGTAAAAATTATCTATCCTCGTAAGTCCCGGCGTACTTGTACAAGTACATATTAAGGATAGTAGTTCAGACCTGACATTTTAATTCCATACATCGAGTAACTGCCTAATGTACTTACCTAAGTACAAATTTTTCATACCCCATTTACCGGGTAATTTTTTTACAACGGCAAAACTGGCTCTTTTATTTTCATTCTCTAGTCTATGGTCGATTCCGCCATGTTGGACAGGTGACATTATCTGTCAATGTGATAGTCCTTTTTTCACAAGATGGCCACGCGGGCAGATCGCCGGTCGGCACGAGGTAAGTTAATCTGATTTTGTCAAAGTAATCTCTGGATTTTTCTTTTATTATTTATTTAAATTAGGAAATATAAACTATGAATTTTGTTAATTAAATAGAATTTTAAAGAAAATAGTTTAATTTATACTTGACGTAGTACGTTAGGTATTCGTTGATTAGTATATTGTCTAAAAGACTGACTTTTGTAATTGTTTTTTGAGAAGAAACCCGTTTTTTTGTTATAAAGTATAAAATACTACTTATGTCACTTTAAGAGAAAAAATGTAATGTATATTATAGAACTTTAATAAACTCTTAAACTTTTTTATGTTGAATTTTTTTGCTTACTAAATGCCGAATGTACTTACAGATGTACAAAATATTTTCAATATTTTTTGCTTTAAGTAGGTCCTATACATAATAAACATAACGTTAAAAATATAGAAAACTAGATCTCACTTGAAAAAATACCGAAAACCGTCAACTTTCCGTTTCGGTCTGAAGCACTATTCCTTATTTGTACTTGGTATAGTACAGCCGGTAGTTATGACTACCGCTGTTAAAAAAACACAGGACTTACGAGGCTATAGTTGCCGATTTCTAAGAATGAACTTTTGATAGTTATAAATTGATCCTTATTAATATGAGGGTAAGACCAACCATTTTTCCGGTAGTCTTAACGTCATATATATAAGGCTAGTTCCTAAACTGTCAAATGTTCGTTCTTAGAAATCGACAAATATAAATGTACAAGTATGTCCTAAACTAACACCACATTATTTTCATTATCTAAAAAAACAGTATAATGCTTACTTTAAGGGTGAAGACATATATATCAGCATGCGTACACTACACATTTTAAATATACGAGTATATATTGGCCGTTTAGTACCTATGAAACTTCATATGATTCAAGGAGACCTCACATGTATTTTTCTA
This sequence comes from Thaumatotibia leucotreta, assembly GCA_025490895.1. Taxonomy (NCBI): domain Eukaryota; kingdom Metazoa; phylum Arthropoda; class Insecta; order Lepidoptera; family Tortricidae; genus Thaumatotibia; species Thaumatotibia leucotreta. The sequence goes on from JALPQI010026875.1 coordinate 3,496, forward strand.
CGATGAACAAACTAAGAATTATTGCGAAATTTGCGGCGAGTGAACGCAAAAAGTAGCCGAAACAACCTCGAATGATTTATTCATGAGCCCTTATTCAGTTTTTGAAAAAAAAAATCCTATCCCGTACAAAACCCCATTTAGTGCTCGGAGAAAAACGCTTTCCTGACTAACCTAAGTTGAAAACAGGCACATTGTGTCCATTTTTGGTAAGTTGAAGTGCCAAAGAGTTTTAAAGGGGCTTGTGTGAATATAAATACATTGTGCGTCGTGGTAAGAGGTGAAGGAAGATGATCAAAATGCTCTGCACAATAGTACATTACATCAGAGGCCGGGAAAATGAGGATTTCCAGCCAAGTTGGTATATGGATAGGTAACGAGGCCGGGAATCCGTTTTCACGCCGAGGCATGTATAGTGCTTAGCTTTTCTCAAATATGCAAAGATATACAAATGTTATGAAATTCCATTTCCATCCCAGTGAGTTACTGAGCCCTAAAATCGATACTTCCGAGTCTATTTTAAGGAACGTAAAGACAATATTTCATTGCATTTTTGAGAAAATAATATTACGTATCGTAAAGTATAATATTTTGTGATTACTCGTGTACGCCCAGTTTCATATTAGTTTAATTTTATTATAGACCTTAATAACCACAGATAATTCTAAGTAAAATAATTTATTGAAGATAGCAAATATATAAAATGATAATCGAGCAAAACATGCGCGAATTTCATCGTGTACAGTCTTTATTACATAATTGAACAGTTTATAATCATAAAAAAATTGGGGATTTAATATAGGCATCAATATATTATACATATATATATTTTTGACATTTTTACACAAACTAGTCCCACGGTAAGCTCAATTAATAAGGCTTGTGATGTGGATACCAGGCGACGATATATATAATAGATAGATACCTAAATACAAATAGAGCCATGACCAAGGAACAAATATTTGTGATAAATAAATACACAAATAATGCCCTCGCCGGGATTCGAACCCGGAACCCCCCGCTTCGTAGGAAGGGTCACTACCAACTAGGCTACGAAGGCTGACAAATATACAATAATACATTCGAATGGTCATGAGTATTAAACCTTGTTTTATTCAAAAATCACATAGAATCTATCTACGAGTATATGACCCATCTATGTGTAGTAATGTATCATAGCAGGTGAAGGTGGGTGAATCAACTTTTTTGTTTGTTATTTCAATGGTTACGGTCACCCGAGTCAGGCTGGTTTTATGCAAAATTATGCTACTTAAACTATGCAATCATGCATTTTTCTGGTGTTAATAAGTCCTATCCTTAATGGCCACCCACAAACATGGACTACATTCATGTTTGCATAATTTAAGTAGAATATTTTTGCATAAAACCAGCGTGACTCAGGCGACCGTAACCATGGCGATGACGGCCAAAAAAAAATGGATTAACCCAGGTACCTACATAGGATAATAACCTATTTATCTGTCTAAACATGCAAGTAGGTACATTTTTAAGCACATTTGTACGATATTATGGCCGTCATTAAATCTTCTTATTTTCTATTTATAAGGTTAAGTGATTGCTTTTAAGCTGGAGGCCTGGAGGGTTCAAATACTGTTGAGGGTATTTATTATATTATGTAGTACAATGCCACAAGGGCCAATCTTAGATATAGGTTAGGTTAATTAGATTAGTTAAATAATAATCTACGTAAATAAATTGTAGTTTTGAAAATAAATATATATAAAAACAAATAATAAAACATTATATAGGATATAACAAAATTAATGGTGATCAGTTTCAGGGCCATTTCAGTACATAGGTATCTTCAGGTATCATCATTTAATTAATAACTGCTGAAGCAATACTTTTCATCGAAAAATCATATTTTACAATTTACGAAACTTGTAAAATCAAACCCAAAAAACTAGACAGCGGCAGTCGCAGTCAAGAGCTAAATAACCTCACAATATTGAGTATAAAATATAAATCGCTACCCGTGATAAGCCGTGTTAGGACAGCGATGTCGTTGACTCGGCGGCCATTTTGTGACGTCACGTCCGGCGCCGGCGCATTGTGCGCGGCGACATGCGCAGAGTGGAATTATGTGCTGTATCGGGACCGCTATGTACAATGCATATTTGGTACAGCAAAACCATACTACCGCCAGTACTACAACTATGGTCCACAATAGTCCATATTTTAAATTCGTAATTAAGCAGGAATGGATACCATTTTGTTTCATCTATTTTTTAATCATTACTAAGCAGATTTTGTTTAAGAGCTGACTCATTTTTATCGAAAGGTTATATAATTTACATTACATTATGTCACAACCTCTTCCGGTAAGAAGAAGGAAAGAAACGGTTGTATCGATTGCAAATACAAAAATCTCGTAAGATTTTAATTTTTAAAGCGTAATATCGTCCAATATTCCGCAGTGTTTGAAGACGAGTCTTTGATCAGTGTGAGTTGCCAGAGATGACATACGGTATTGAAACGTGGCCGCTTACAATGGGCCTCATAAGAAGGCTTAAAGTCACCCAAAGGGCAATGGAGAGGGCTATGCTAGGAGTCTCTCTGCGTGATCGCGCAGGGTGGCGGCGCAGGTCCGGTCATTGTGGCAATCTTTGAGGGAGGCCTATGATTAGCAGTGGACGTCTTCGGCTTATATGATGATGATGATGATGATGATGATGATGATGAATAAATATAAGGGCCTCGGCAAAGAGTACGATTTTGTACCGTTTGGCATAGAAACTTTACGTTCATGGGGCCCCAGCGCACGCAAATTGTGTGCTGAGATCGCGAAACATCTGGTTGACGTAATTAAAGACCGAAGAGCTGGCGACTTCCTCGCACAACGCATCAGTATTGCGATACAGCGAGGAAATGCCGCCAGCATCCTCGGTACAATGCCAGAAGGGCCAATCTTAGATACTCGTATAGGTTAGGTTAAATTAAGTAGATACGTTAGATTTAATCTATATAAATAAATTGTAGTTTCGTAAGATTCATTCATACTAAAATTATATTTCAATATCATACTCGTTTGGAGTGGAACGCCAGGCAAGCATCGACTGAAAAACTACCATAAGTTTGTCATACATAAACCATATTGTTTATGTATGAGTATGAGCAATTTTCGTAACACAATGAAGGTTTTCTCGAAACCGTATGCCACTAGTTGGCGCAACTTAGCTGTGAGTTGTGAGATCCCGCTAAGAAACACAATTATCTAGCCCCAAAGAAAAACTAACTAAAAGGTATTTTTATTTTTTTATATAATTTTATTAACTCATACAAAACATTTAAACACGAAACTATAGGCGCTCTGAGAATTTAGACAAGTTTCTGGACCTGACGCCTCAGTGCTGCCGCCCTGGTGAACGTAATTTCAGAAAACCCTCATTGACACGACAGTGATTTTTGTTTTGATTAAAGCCTTAACTATGTAAATTTTTTTGCAGTTGACCAAAATAATCTATATAATCACATCCGGCGTCACAACAACAGTATTACACGCGTCTTTAAAATTAAATAATAATTAATATCAATATAATTAGTCCTAATAAATGGCACCAAACGATCCCCACAACTACATACAAAATACTGCAAACAATGAACAGAATCGCAGCAAAGGTTGCATCCAATATACATCGGTATGTCACCCCGTCTGAAAAAAACCTACCCCATCCAGAAACCCCTGTAAAACAAGGTCATAAGTGCATTTATACACCGTGAGCCTGAATAACCCGAAAGACGAGAGGTAGTCTTTTTCCTTATTAGTATAGAATAAAAAATATGTTACTTGTTTGCAACTTTTTTTTAGGTTTTTGACTAGTTTTATACATAGCCTGTAATAATTAATAAACATAAAAAGAGTTACAACGTTTTTTCTTTAAAAAAAATGAGTTAGAGGCTAACCAATAGTTTTTTTTCTATTTATTTCTAATAGCAGTCAATAAGTATGTAAAAACTAAAAGTTATAGCACTTACAGCACTCCAATCGAAAATGCGTTTTTGCACAAGTTATGATGAAAAACATTTTTAGAGATAGATAATTTCATATGATATCAACAAAGTCTCTAAATGCAGTCTGATACGTAGGATGCCCTGAAAATTTCGGGAATTTAATACTTAGGAACGTATATTTGACATGTGTTATACCTCTTTCTTACAAGCATAGTCTCATTATTCGAAAACACTGGCCACTTAGAAAAAAAAAACAATGTCCGATTTTCAATTGTTTTTTAAAGTCGTTGAGTCGCTGGTGAAAATGGAGCTGTCCCGCGAAAGTTTTAGAGCAATGATTTATTATGACTTTAAAAGTGGATTAACACAACAACAATGTGGAGACCGATTAACTATTGCTTTTTGTAGTGAAGCACCTTCAAAGACGACCATATACAGGTGGTATTCGGAATTCCAACGTGGCCGTGTGTCTCTTGCGGATGACGTACGTGAGGGTCGACCGAAAACGGCCGTTACCGATCAAAACATCGATGTTGTTCGCCAACTGATAAAGGAAGATAGGCATGTTACATATCGGGAGATTCAGGAGACTTTAGGCATTGGAATGAGTCAGGTACAAGTTATTTTACAACAAGAGTTGGGCGTGCGGAAATTATTTTCCCGGTGGATTCCTCACTTGTTATCTGACGACCAGAAAACGGTACGTGTCAATTGGTGCCGCAAAATTTTAAAAAGATTTAATGGAGGAAGCTCAAATGCCGTTTTTAGTATTGTGTCAGGTGACGAATCATGGATTTACGCATATGAGCCTGAATCGAAAAACCAATCTCGAGTTTGGGTTTACGAAGACGAACCGAAGCCGACAAAAGTTGTTCGTTCTCGCAGCACGATCAAAAAAATGGTAGCCACGTTTGTCTCCAAATCGGGTCACGTGGCGACTATCGCTCTTGAAGATCGAAGAACTGTCAATGCCGATTGGTATATAGGCGTTTGTTTACCGATTGTTTTTGCTGAACTGCGAAAAACTAACCCTAACCGCCGTATTATACTACACCATGATAATGCCAGCCCTCACACCGCTCAGAAAACAGACGACTATCTGAAGGGCGAAAACGTCGAATTACTGGACCATCCTCCGTACAGCCCCGACCTAAGTCCCAACGATTTTTTTACTTTCCCGAAAATAAAGAATCGGTTGCGTGGTCAGCGTTTTCAGCCCGCGGAAGAAGCAGTCGACGCTTATAAAATGGCCATTTTGTCAACCCCCACTTCAGACTTCAATAACTGTTTTAAAAACTGGTTTCAGAGAATGAAAAAGTGTATTAAACACAAAGGAGAATACTTTGAAAAACAATAAAAGTACTTTTATTTCATTAAAATGCGTATTTTTTCCGATTCCCGAAACTTTCAGGGCAACCTACGTACGTCGTTTAAATCTTTCGAACTATTAACGGGCACGGTGTATCTCATCGACTTACGACTTTTCAGTTCTATATACAATAGGGTATGGCACCCTCGGCCTCGCAGACAGGGGGTATTTATAAGTATGGATATGTTAGGGAAAATTTGGGACTATTTAATAGTCCTTAAGTTAAGTGCAATAAAGGTGTATTTAACTGTAACGGGTAGAGGGTGTTGATGATATTTTATGGGTACAGATGCAATGCGTTGTTTGAAATGCGCTTGACTTTCATGCTTTGAAGATATCAAGCTGACTCGGGTTATAACATATTATTCCTAGGTTATACTACCCAATTAGAATAACGGACCAACTAATAACATCATTCAAATAAGAATAATGGATAAAAATTAGCTGATATTTACAAATTTTAACTCAAAAAATGCACAATGTATGTCGAATTGCGGAAATAGCCAAGTAACTAATTTTATCTCAAAATAAATAAGTAAAACTAATTTTAAAAATAAAATACTAAAAATTATAGAGACTGCGCCAAATAAAAACGTTTGATGTCGAGTTGCGGTAAAAATGGCCAGAATACAACAACAACAAAAACAACACCTAAAAACTATCCCTGGAGCAAGGTATCGTAGATTCTGGAAGCATTTTCTGGCTGTTCTACATTGCTGTATTGAAGCACAATTGAAAAACAAGTCACTGAAAATACATACACCGCGAAAAATATACAGGGTCTCCGACGATGACTTTTTATTTTCAAGTTTGTAACTCCACTAATAAATAGCAACAGAATGCCCCCGGTCTCGTTAAAAACAGACAACTTTTTTTAATTTTTTTTTGTTATTTTTTCTTTTAACAATAGGAATGACAAGGTTGTTTGTCTTTAGTACCGTTTGCTAGCAAAAGTTTCGTAACCAGCTTTGAAATGGGAATAAAATCCCAATTGGTAACTGGCTTTAAATCGGGACTTTTCATTACCGATTTGTAGCCAGGTTTGTAGCAAATCCGGTCACGATATGGAAAAGTTATTCCCATTTTATAGTCGACTACCAGGCGAGAAACCATATTTCATATTTGCCAGCCAACTACCAAATCTGGCAACCAAACGGTACTAAAGGGTTTATTGTAAATGTAATTAATTATAATTACAGGACATTACGATACAAGTGCGAACACAATGAAGTGGCAAACGAGTAGCGATAAATTAAAACACGACCGGGACTACCGGGAGTGTTTTAAATCGACACGAGTTACGAATCTCCTGTTCGCAAGTGTATGGTACGATGATTTTCAGCACAGGCCCTCCGAAGTTTAGACCTGACAAAAAATTAACCATTTTTCGCACTAGTACGTGAAAAAGCACTATCTGTACTGAAGTACCGTGGCCGTGTGGTGACGGCAGTAAGAATATGTTTGTCACCACCCCAACTCCTCCAGCGGGTGTCGTAAGAGTCGACTAAGGGATTTAAGTGTCACTGGCCATAAAAGATTAATGATGGGCAGCGTCATCATAGTGGACACATTACAGCGATCGCCAATCCGCTTGCCCAGCGTGGCGATTATGGGCATTTTCCTCCTAATGCGTCTATACGCATAGTTAATAGGAGAGGCCTACGTCCTGCAGTGGACTCTCATAGGCTGTTGATGATGATGTACTGAAGTAGTTAATTATGATAAGAGTGTGGAATGTAGGCTTACATTTCAATATGTGTAATGTCATACAACATTCTACAATGCATTATGCGAGGAAAACCAAACTGTCTCGGCATCGGCTGTATCAACCAGGCCGTGCGGAAAAGTACTAAGAAAATTAATTCCCGCACACGTGTGGAAAAGTATGACTTTCTGTGCATAAGTTTACCCTTAAAAATAGCACTTTCGGAGCATATGCATTGTAAATAATATATGTTTGAATTCTATCATACGACATTTTTTCTACGTAGTTCATAAAGGAACCAGCGGGTATAAACTAGATATTAATTCCCCGGATCATATCGATATACGTCTTTTTGTACAAGTCAGCCTCAGTCCTGATTGGTGAAACTCAATAGTCTGGGAAGTAATCCAATTAAAAGTTATCCGACTTCGCAAGATTCTCGCAAATCTCGCAATTGCGGCGC
>JALPQI010026876.1:0-10577 GCA_025490895.1 Thaumatotibia leucotreta
CTCGACGGCAGGACGGAGCACGGGAGAGCCGACCGCCGCTTTACAACTGCTACCGCAGGCGATCGAGCGTTTCTACGGCCGCAAGGAGGATGAGACTGCTTAACGCAGGTGTTCAACCGCGGAGACGGTCGATCGGCTAAATGCGAATATTGTGGTGTAAAACACTCGGCGAAAGCCGACTCCGCGTCGATTGGTTTGGTGAGACCCTTACACGACATAATTATATCGTTGTCCGGTGGTGCAGAACCTTCAGCGCGCGAGTCGACTCGCACTGGGATGTTTTGTTTTTTTTTCGCGATCTAGAATCGAAACATGTCCCACAAATACAAATTGACAAATCAAGCATTTCTATTGAGATACGGCATGCCATTCTGACGGTCTTTTGTACAATATAACTGGATTAAACGACGTAGCAATTTAGCTTAGTTCCGACATATCAAGGATGCGCTACATTAGTAAGTAATACGAATTATACGTAGCATACGCTCTGGCATCACCTTATTATTATTTTACCACGGTATTTGCATCTTCATTTTCAATGACATCATAGTTAACCTAAGTTCTGTCTCTGCAATAATAAATCAATATTTACATATAGGAGTCGGTATGTTGTAAATGTTGTTTAAAAGTATGCAGAAAGCCGGGCTGCGTTCGGTGCTGGGGTAGAAGTCGAGTATAAATCCTGATCGGATTGTATCGCGCCTGCTCGATACGGGGCATAAATCGCAGGCCGCTGTTCCGCCTCGCGACATGGAAAGCGTTTCTTGGCCGAGATCTACGCAGATCACGCCAGATAACTCGCGAGCCGCGTGCCTTACCGAGCCGGGGAACGCGGTGAAATCAAAAATACTATACACTAACTGCACTTCCAAACGGGGCCTTAATTGCTAAGAATGCCTTTTGTTCTCACTCAGTTTCTATACAATGTTTTATAATTTATGCAAGTTTCACTGCAGCTACAATTAACATAATCTCGCTAGACAGATGTTCTGACTGAAACGACTTATATCTGGTTTAGTAACTAGGCGGGTAACACGAAGTATGTATGTCTGTATAGCCCGGCGTCGGCTTGCAAAAAGCTCTACGTGGGTTGCAAGTTGCACCTACTGCACTTCTAGTTTTACTGTGTCAAGAACAACGCCTGTCGCCCTCGCCCCCACTCCCCGCGCAGCTGCCCCGACAAGCCCGTCGCCTGAACGCAAGTTTTGCGACAATAGAACTTTGATTGTGTATAGTGCTTACAAGACGATCTGATGAAGTGCTTTGCGACAATGCATTTTCATTTTTCAGCAAAAAAAATGGCGTAAGGAATGTCATTTTTGTATAGAACAATCATAACAAACTTAGCTATGCATTGTTGTCAAACTTGGGAGGTAAACAGTGGAATCCAAGCGTATCGAACGCGTTGACATGACGTCAGTGAAAACTTATGCATCGCCCGTTCATATTGCAGATCAACATTAAGATTACCATTTTCAGTAGGCGACCTTGCGGTACACGGTTTGCAATATTGCGAAATACCAAAATTTATAATATCCACAATCGTGTCAAGCCAAAGAAGTTAATGCGACGACATTTATAATACTCTCATGCATTATCACTATAATGATACTTTGTTCACGATGCTCATCCGAGTGCCAATAAGCACTCATTGTCATAAATTACAGTTTGGCATTAGCGAAGTCATATCCTTGAGCCAAGACATACGATTAAAGAAATCGCTCTTGCGACACGTACGCGCGATTTTCCGACAACCTACAATTACTGTCGTCGGGCCTTTGTGCGAAATATCAATTTATAGCCCTACGAGTTACATTTATCATGTAAATGACTTGGCCCTCGGCGCGCGCGCTAGTTCAACGCCCTCTTGGACTAACGCATTAGAAGCAATAACTGAGTTACGTCATCGTCAACTAAGGAACTATTAACTTAACGTTAACAAATGTTCCTATTGTGCTTAGTGTGTCAATTTGTCTAATATAACTAGCAGTTTCAATATGACGGAACGAGCTTTACAAGTGTACTAAATTGGAAACTGTCCTGCAGCGTTAAATACACTTCCTTAACCGGTTTAAGAATTTTTAAAGCTCGTGTCTGTAGTTTTTTCTTGAATGTGTTACCATCTAACCAATGATTACAACAAAGAAACAAAAGATTTTTACATTCCGTTAACTTGGTGGCCGGGGATTCGTGAAGGTGCGATGAAAAACCAAGCGCGAGGCACGCAAGGACAAAACAGGATTCCGCGCGCTGCGGGCCCGCGCCCGCGCCCGCGCCGGGCCTTCCACCTTCAGGCTTCAACCAGTCCAACTTGCATTAACAGTAATTTTCCCGCACCTTATTTCTACCTCATTTTGTACATACGTGTTCCCTAAATCATAATAAGACGCCAACTAAGTTACCTCTAAAAATAAATTAAATATGTAGACGTAGATCATTATATATCATGGTAGTACTAATCTCAAAGTCAGGAATTGAAATAAAATACGCCGTCTTTTTAGTACACTACTAGATTTAGGATCGTAAGTAATCAGACAGTATCCGATTAGTAATATAATTACAGGGTGAAACATGAGTCGTGAACAGTAATACGTTTTTCTTACTCTATAAACAACTAACAATTGAATGCCCCACAAGTTACACAGAAATAGTCATGTTTTTTTTTTGTATTTTTTGCGGCTTTTTCTAATTTTGAAGGTGATTTTCATAAATGATATTTGATTAAAATTGAAGAAGTACGAGGGATGATTGAATAATTCGCGGCCTGACTGTTAAAAAAATACTTTTTTACTTTTTTCTGCCGCCATGTTGAACTGTCATTACTCAGTTGCAATCCCGCGAAATTTCAATTCTGAGAGGAAATTTAAAATAAATTTTAAGCTTGATTTAAAAATACGTGTCAACACATTTTTCACAATGGACAATTTGGAGCAACGTGCTGAACGTGCTGTGTGTATCTTCATAAAAAAAGGTTTGACTCCGAAACAAATTTTTGAAGAAATGCAGTCTGTATTAGGGCAATACTGTCCATCATATACGATGGTAAAAAAGTGGGCAGCTGAATTCAAACGAGGACGAGTGAGCATCGCCGATGACCCTTGCCCCTGGAGACCAGCTACTGCGACCAATTCACATAATGTGGAAATTATATGCGACATGATAATGAAAGATCGACGATTAAAATTAAGAGAAATAGCTGACATCGTGGGCATCTCCTATGAAAGAACCTAAAACATTATAGTCAACGAATTAGGTTTTTCGAAGGTGTCGGCGAGATGGGTTCCAAAGCTCCTTTCAGTGGAACAAAAAATCACTCGGGTTACAATTTCACGCGACTGCCTCGACCTGTATGAAGCTGACTCTGAAGATTTTTTGGACAGATATGTTACTATGGATGAGACATGGGTCCACCACTACACGCCTAAGACTAAACAGCAATCGAAGCAGTGGGTTCGCCCTGGATCTCCGCCTCCTAAAAAGGCAAAGGCCATTTTGTCGGCGAATAAAGTCATGGCATCAGTCTTCTGGGATGCAAAGGGAGTAATAATGGTTGACTATTTTCAGAAAGGTACCATCATAAACTCTGACTACTATTGCAACCTTTTACGCCAATTACGAGAGGTTTTGAAAGAAAAAAGACCTGGAATGTTGACAAGAAAAGTGCTCTTCCACCAGGACAATGCTCGTGTTCACACGTCACTAAAATCGATGGCTGAAATTCACAACTGTGGGTTTGAATTATTGCCCCACCCACCGTATTCGCCCGATTTAGCACCATCGGACTTCCACCTCTTTCCAAACTTAAAAAAACACATGGGCGGTAAATATTTTTTTACCAACGACGAGGTCCAAGCTGAAGTGGACACTAGAGGTGTGCGCCGATCGGCGTGGCGTCCGCCGCCGGTCATTTTAGCCACGCCGCCGCCGCCGATGTTTTCACCGGCGTGAAATCGGCGTGAAAATAATTCTTAATTTTTTTCTGTTTTGTGTGCGTACATTGCAACACGTCATTAGAAGTATCCAAGATTATATTTCTCACACTTCGTGTAGGTACTTAGGTAGATCACGCATCATTACCCTAAAATTTATTTAATATAAAGCAAATTTACCTGCATGCTAAACAATTTAAGAAGCGAACAGCTTTCCGTGGTTTGTTTTGTAGTTATAGCAAGATAACAATAAATAACTTGTGCGATACAGGCAATATAAACTCGTTGTCAACGGAGCAAGAGTGCCGGGTGCGAGGGCTGCGGGGTGCGGGACGTCCGCACGCCGAGCAGGTGGCAGCCCTGGCACCATAAGTCAGCCATTTTGAGTGGACCTCGTTTTTGAGTAACCAGTCGTGGGACTTTACCTTCTGGTACCCAAAACTTTTCCTGCGGTGTCTGTGAGAAGGGACTTTATTTTGTCCCATTCGCTTTGTACTGGTACGGAGCGGTCCCACGCCGAAATTTCATCGCGGACTCTTGAAAAAATTGATCCTCTTTCGACTAAGGGGCTTAGAAGAGTGAATCCTTTTTGGCACTAATCTGACTTCGGTGGAGACAAGACTATGATCAGTGGCGCTGTGGAATGTCCGTGTATTGAGCGTTTCCCGCAGGTCCCTCCTTCTGGTAAGGGCAAGGTGTAACTGATGCCAGTGTTTTGAGCGGGGGTGCATCCAACTGACAATTTTCCTTTAAAAAATGTGTTGGTGACGCACAGTTGGTATTTAGAGCAGAACTCCAACAATCGCTGTCCGTTGTCGTTGAGCTTACCGACACCATGCGCACCTAGGCAATCGGGCCAGTCAGTATTATCCTGGCCGACCCTAGCATTAAAGTCACCCATAATGTGAAGCCTATCGAATGGACGCACCCCGCTAACAACTTCGTTGAGCTGGTCGTAGAATTGGTCCTTAGCCTCAGGTTTTCGGAGATTAGAGTAACATAGACCATGATGCGCGAGACCTATGGGTGTCTCTAATTGCATCAATAAGATTATTGCGGACTGCAAATCCTACTCCGTGCTCCCGCTTTTCCGAAAAACTCTTACCCTTCCAGTAAAAAGTGTAGTGACTTAGTGAGCCTCGCTCAAAGAGCCCTCATCCTCAATCCTGGTCTCCTGTAAAGCTGCAATATCGACGTTTAACCTGTTAACTTCTACATCAATACTGTATGTTTTGCGCAGATCTCGAGCGCAATTAAGGTTTTCACCGGTGTTCTGAAAACCTGTCCTCATCGTTCGGATGTTCCATGTCGCAAAGCGCATGTAGTGAGAAATATTGCAGTGTTTAGGGTTTTTTTATATTCTGAGCAGGTGGTTGGTGTTACAGCGTCAACGTCCAGCTGTAAAGCTTGTGCCTCATTCACCCACACAGGACAAGTTAACGCTGAGACGGATAAGTACCTTATTGATCGTGGATTGCTCAACTTGAAGCAGGCGGTAACTGATCAGTGGACCTTCGATGGATCCTCCTACTGTCGGGAGTGGCCCCTGGCACCCGCACATACGACGCCTATTCGTACGGGCTTATAACCGGTAACTGCCACTCCCCATGTTGTTTCCCCTCTGCACGGCAGGTGGGCGAAGTGTCCTCTCCGCGGATGCTGCTGCGCCTGGGACAGACGACTTTATGGCAACACGGGTTTGCCCAGTACCCATGTCCCCTCTCTCTATCTCCTCCCCGACATGGTCCACAGGAATGACGAGTCAGTACGTGTCGTGCCACTCGTGCCGGTTTGGCCGCAGGAGCCTTGGCTTGCGCCTAAACAGTGACTCCAGGTCCGGGTTTATTATTAGTTTTCCTTCTTTTTGGAGGCTAGGTTTCCGCGTCTCGAGGTTTCGAATCCCTTAGTCGCCTCTTACGACACCCACGGGAAGAAAGAGGGTGATGCTATTCTCACTCGAAATCACACTGTCATTTTGATAGGAAAGCCGTAGAAAAACATGAAATGTGTGATCATGTTTAGAAGTTATGAAAAAACCCGTCCTTTTTAAAATTTTAACTTGTCTCTTTCATTACGCCGATCACGCCGATTACGCCGCCGCCGCCGGCCATTTTCAGACCGGCGGCCGCCGCCGATGGTTTGGCCATCGGCGCACACCTCTAGTGGACACCTATTTTGAAGGCCTCGAGGAAAGTTTTTTTAAAAGTGGTGTAATGGCTCTGGAATCCAGATGGAATAAGTGCAAAGTCCTCGGCGGGGACTACGTAGAAAAATAAAAATATTAACTAAAATCTTTGGATTTGATTTCATACTTAGGCCGCGAATTTTTCAATCACCCCTCGTAATTTAAATTATTCCATTGATTTGTTTTAAAAATCGTTTTCAATAAATACAAAACATAAACCCAAAAAAAAAATAACATGTCATTGTTTAATTAACTTGTGGGGCATTTAATTGTTAGTTGTTTATAGAGTTAAAAAACCGGCCAAGTGCGAGTCGGACTCCCGCGAATGGTTCCGTACCATTATCAATTTATTATTTAAAAAATACAGTTAAATCAACCTACCTCAAAAACTATAAGAGATGATTTAATCAAACCAAAAATCGTTGATAGAGTTTATTAATGTGCATAACATATATTTTTTTTTGAATTTTATATAGCATAGTTTAAAAAATAGAGGGGGGGGGACACATTTTTCAGACTTTGAGAGCTGATATCTTGAAAACGATTTGGTTAAATAAAAATGAGATTTATAAACCTTTCTATTAAATTCTATTAATACCCCACACGCTTATACAGGGTGGTCCAAACCTTGACGTCAAAAAATTTTTTTTAGATTCCTCACATCATGAGCTATCAGAATATACCCCATGTATATTAGCCGATTTTTTGTAGTTTTCGAGATATACATTTTTGAAAAAAAATTTTTGAGAAATTCTGGAGTGAAGAAATTTATTAATAAAAAAAAAAACTTTTGGGTTTTTTCACTACTTTCTCTTTGTAAAAGTATTACTAAAAATAAAGCATTTACTGACAAAAAAATTAGCGTCCTCACTTTGATACAAGTAGGATAAAAAAATATCAAATTCAAAATGTTACGCTAAAAACGCATCAAAATAGCATTAATGTACGTAAATAAAAAAATAAATCAAAATAAAAAAATAATATCAAAAAAGAAACAGAAAAATATCGAACTTAACGCAAACAATACACTTACATCTAACCCTAAACTCGTCGCGGACACATTTAATAACTTCTTTGCCTCCATCGGCGATAGCCCTGTTATTGCTCCTGGCCGTCCAGTGATCACGCCTATCGAGAACACTATGTTCCTTACCCCTGTGCAACCTCAAGAAGTCCTGAAAATAATAAAAAAACTAAGTAACAAAAATAGTTGCGGTTTAGATGACTTACCACCACGCCTCATAAGATTCTGCGCACACCAACTAACACCACCACATTGTTTTCTAATAAACCAATCCTTTCAAGAAGGCACCTTCCCTGACCAACTAAAAGTAGCTTTAATAAAACCGATACATAAAAAAAACTCTAAATCCGACCCTAACAATTATCGACCAATCGCTCTACTGCCTACTACCTCAAAAGTATTTGAAAAGGCAATGACAAATCGCATATATGACTTCTGTGAAAAATTCAAAATTTTTGACGAATCTCAAAATGGTTTTCGTGAAAATAAGTCCACTAGTCTAGCAGTATTCAAATATACACAGGAAATTTTTAATATAATTAACGCGAAACAATATGCTGTAGGCTTACTGCTAGACATGACAAAAGCATATGACAAGGTCCAGTATAAAATACTCCTAAATAAATTATATGAAATAGGCATAAGAGGTCCAGCCCATAAGTGGCTTACATCTTATCTAAACAATAGAGAACAAATAGTTGAGATACAATACTTTGACTCCGATAATACAGAAATACTTAAAATCCGATCAAATAGCATAACTACGAAGGCTTCAATTCCACAAGGAAGTGTAATTGGATGCCTTCTCTTTCTAATATATATTAATGACCTACCAAAAATCATAACAGAACCATGTGTGCTCTTTGCTGACGATATTTCAATACTTACTGCTTGTCACAATAACGTTAACTTAAACACTAATCTTACTCATATCCTGGACACAATCTCAACCTGGATGATCGATCATAACCTGGAAATTAATTACCTTAAAAAACCCTTGCCTATAAACTTTACATATAATGATACAGAACTAGAAGTCGTTAACCACTTTACTTTACTAGGAATAAATATTGATACCCATGTGAATTGGAAGTCCCATGTTAAAAAAATCCACACAAAAATATCTAAATTTATGTATGCCCTTCGAGAAATAAAAAAAACTACCGATCTCTCTACAGCTTTAATCACGTACTATGCATACGCCTACTCTTGGCTCCAGTACGGGATTGTTTTATGGGGCAATAGCACTGACATGCTATCGCTATTCATCCTACAAAAAAAATGATCCGCATCCTTGTAAATGTTAAACAAACAGATAGCTGCCGACCTTACTTCCTAAGGCATGAAATACTTACATTACCAAGCATATATATCCTCGAAGCATGCAAATTTGTACGTAACCAGCAACAGCTTTACACAAAACGCGATGACTTACCTGCTACACGCCCAATACGCCACAAACATAAACTAATCTTGCCCCCATCGCGCTTAAACTTAATCTCATCCGGTCCATATGATATGACAATAAAATTGTATAACAAACTACCAGTTTCATTCAGACAAGAAAGCAATACAACAAAATTCATTAATAGAGTAAAAAAGTTCCTCATCAGTAAGACATATTATACAATACAAGAATACATGGAAGATTCATTAGAATAAACAAGAACAAATAAAATATTTAATATTAGTTTACATATAGTACAACAATAAAATTATACACCAACCTAAAACTATGCAATAACTTAAAATCATTATAAACACAAAAAATACATACAAAACAAAAAATGTAATAACAATAACATAGTTCCAATATTTAATTAGTAGCCGCTTAAATTGTGCCGTAGATATCAGGAATACCAATTTACTTTAATTATAAGCCTCCCTCTCTCGACAAAAAAATTGCCGTGCCCAACAGGGTTATAATGTCTCTGTAACTTACTGTGTAACACCTTGTAAACCACATTATAAGTGCAATAAAGATTGAGTATTGAGTATTGAGTATTGAGTATTGAGTAAAACATATCCCAAGGAATTTTTGTATTCTAAAGACCGCCCTAGACCTTGAGCCTTCGTAAAAGCAAAAAAAAAGTGATACTTAACCGATTCGTTGCGGGTTCCATTTTCAAAAACTTTTATCTATGGCGGCGAACAATTTTTTCATGATACGCCAAGCGTGCCTTACGCCATAGAATATGATTACACGGCTATCGTGTCATACGCCATTCGTTAAAAACATTCATGACACGCCTGGCGTGTCATCCGCACTGAAACGGTTAATGATGACGATTTTTCGGAGTAGTCGGTCAAATAAACTTAAAAAAGCGTAAAATTTTTAAGCAGTAAAAAATTTCTTGAATAACTACACAAATTGAGTTTTCGTGGTATTTTCTGTCTTTGTTTATTGACAAGAACAACAAAACAGACGAAATTTTACTTTATTTTGAAATAAAAAATTTAGAAGCTTAAGTTTATTTGAACGACTACTACGAAAAATCCTCATCATTAATTATCACTTTTTTTTTGCTTTTACGAAGGTTTAAGGTCTAGGGCAGTCTTTAGATTACCAAACATCCTTGGGATATGTTTTATTTTTTTTATTTACGTACATTAATGCTATTTTGATGCATTTTTAACGTAAAATTTTGAATTTGGTATTCTTTATCCTACTTGTATCAAAGTGAGGACGCTAATTTTTTTGTCAGTAAATGCTTTATTTTTAGTAATATGTTTACAAAAAGAAACTAGTTAAAAAACCCAAAAGTTTTTTTTTTATTAATAAATTTCTCCATTCCAGAATTTCTCAAAAAAAAAATTTCAAAAATTCATAACTCGAAAACTACAAAAAATCGGCTAACATACATGGGGTATATTCTAATAGCTCATGACGTGAGGAATCTAAAAAAAATTTTTTGACGTCAAGGTTTGGACCACCCTGTATACAACTAAAAAAAATGTTACTATCCCTCAGTTACATGTATGGAGGGCCCCCACCCCAATGGTTTTTTTACAATTTAGTATCATAATCCTGTAGCGGTTCATACAACACATATCCTTACCAAATTTCGTTACTGTAGCATTTATAGTTTCCGAGTAAATCGGCTGTGACAGACGGACATGACGAATCTCTAAGGGTTCCGTTTTTGCCATTTTGGCTACGGAACCCTAAAAACGAATTACTGTTCACGACTCATATTTCGCCCTGTATAATGTAATACAAACGGCACATTATCATATTTTACACTTACATACATCATACACACGCTATTCGTTCAATAGTTGCCCAAAGTGTTGGGAGATACTAAACTTTAATGAAACCAGGTGCCTTATGATGGACCCGTTTTATAAATTTTCGCCATTACCAATTATTGTGATTACCAAAAGATATGAACGGTTTGTTTCCTTTCCGTTTCATGTAAGTAAAAGTAGAGTAAGTACC
>JALPQI010026878.1:0-10767 GCA_025490895.1 Thaumatotibia leucotreta
AAATCGGCGTCAAGGTCACGTAAATATAAAAACGGAATTCGATCGTATTATTTGTTACAATTAAGATAACAATATAAATGTTCAATAAACACCACCAATGACCACCTTAACCACCATCTGCTCAATAGATAACAGTTTTCTATTCACATCATGTTCTAACATAATATGTATTTCCAACAATAACTGGGATTGGACTAACTCTATTCATCATCGTTAAATGATGATAGTAATGATACGTATTATCTGCCGATGGACATTAGGTCCCCCAAAACCCCTATCGTAGCGTGCCATAAGGATAAATAGTATTAAATAGTGCGCAGCCCACATCCAATGGATTCCACCTATCTTTGCCAGGTCATTACCGTTGGGTTGCAAGGCAAGCATAAACTTGTCGATGCAGCGTTGGAAGGCTCCGAATACGACGGACCACGGACGGACAAATAGACACACATACTGGAATATAAGGGACTGTGTGTCTATTTGTCCGTCCGTGGCTAAGCTCGGCGATCGTTAAGGTGCATGCAGGCCAAAAGAGCATTCGCTGTTCTAACCCCCAACTCTACGAAATTCGATCGTTACACGAAACGAGATTCGTTGATTTCGTAGAGTGGGGGATAGAACAGCGAATGCTCTTTTGGTCTGCATGCACCTTTAGTATCAACTAGAAAGCTTAAATGTGGCATGTACATGTATATTTTTATACCACCGACAGAACGATGAAAAAAAAAAAATTTTACGGTAAGTATCTATAGAGGACACGTAAAATGATGATGTTTTATTTGCACTTTCACCTTATGGTATGTGGTGTCTTTAGGTATGTGACCTTGTCATCAAAAGCGGTTGTTTATGCAATATAGAAATAGATAAAAATCTCTTGAAAACTCCAAATAATTGTGCCAGGGAGACACTAAACTTATTGTTAGAATAATATTTAACATATATTATTGTGAAAACACAAATCAAATTATTTATTAACTAAATATTTTGATTTGTACTTTTTATTTTTCTCCAGTAGTCACACTACTTAATACTATATAAATTATAAATATTAAATGTCATATACCAAAGAGGGCACTCGGAGTTGATTTGACATCGATAAATGTTATGTTGGCTTTTTAGTATTATCTTGGTATGCAGTTGGGTTCCGTGTCATAAGATAGGCCTGATGATGAAATTGGACGAAGTTCGAGGGAACTCGGAGTAGGTTTGAGACAATGATATCCTACGATGACTTTATAGGATGAGCAGTTAGGTCAAATACCACAAGATAGGCCTGATGATGAACTTGGAGGAAATGCGAGGGAACTCGGAGAGGTCTTGAGATAGTTGTACGTTGTATTGGCTTTTTAGTATCCTCTTGGTGAGCAGTTAGGTCCAGTACCACAAGATGGACTTGATGATGAATTGGCTTGAGCTTGGCTTGGCTTCAGATAATAATATGCTATGTTGGCTTTTTAGGATTAGCAGTTAGGTCAAATACCACAAGATAGGCCTGATGATGAACTTCGAGTAAGTGCGAGGGAACTCGGAGTTGGTTTGAGATAATGATATGTTCTGTTGGCTTTTTAGGATCCTCTTGGTGAGCATGTGTCAAATATCACAAAATAGGCCTGATGATGAATTTGGAGTAAGTGCGAGGGAACTTGGAGTTGGTTAAGGATAATGATATGTTGTGTTGGCTTTTGAGGATTAGCATTTGGGTCAAATACCACAAGATGGGTCTGGTGATGAACTTGAAGGAAGTTCGAGGGAACTCGGAGTTGGTTTCAAATAATGATATGCTATGTTGGCTTTTTAGGATTAGCAGTTGGGTCAAATACCACAAGATAGGCCTGATGATGAAGTTGGAGGAAGTGCGAGGGAACTCGAAGCTGGTTAAAATCATCATCAATATTATCGAAGCAGATGTTAAAACTAACATGAAAATGTTTATCACAATATGTAACTATTATGTAGATGACACGTGTAACAATGATAAAATGGTGTTAAAAAAGTGATATTTCTTGGACGTGAGAAAAACAATAGTTTCCTTGGGTTGCGTTGTTCTGTTCCGTTAGAGTTGGAGATGTGCTATAATTACTTATTCTGTGGTGAAAGTGAGTCTGTTATTTATATACTAACTTAGAAATTAGTAAATGTGTATTGTACAGGTTAAAGTATATATTCATTTGTTACTTAAGTACCAACTAGTTAATCTGCCATATCTGAGGCAGCCCTGTTGCGTGATTGTGCGAGTTGCGCGTATACAAACATACCCGTACGCACACATAGGCACAGACAAATGTCAGATTTAGTTTTTGTATGCCGTATCCACCCTGTGACATAATTGTATAATTTGGCATGTAATTCAGGATAATATTTTTCCACAGCTCCATTTCGTCACAGGTTTTTTTTCTTCGTGGCATTTTTAAATCACTCGGCAATAATTATTTTGTGAAAAGAGTTATCGGTATGGTTAAATTAATCGACATCCTTTCCAATAAGCGACAATACCAAATAGCAAAATTGGCTAAGCAGGTATACCCACTAAAGTTAAGTATGGAGGGTAATAGGTATTAAAAATGAGAAATAAATAATGTTGATAAATTTAAACCTTATCCCCTGATCTGTGTAGGCGTCCTGAAAGGACGTCTGTCACCAATGTAATTGAAATTTGAATTTTATTTTCAAGGTTTATTTTCCAGTAATAGGTAATTTTTTGACAGACCACATATACATATGACCACATATATATATGTGTATATATATGTACATATACATGGGTTACTTTTTCACCAGTACAAAAAATCAACATACGTAATAGTAGTCCAAGTTACAGAATACTAGCATTTTTTGTTAGTAGGTACAAAAAAACTGAAATACCAATGTTTTAACTTATCCGCAAACCTAACAGGAAATTTGGACGCATTGCGCATTATCAATGTGCATAACTAGCAAAACACACGAACTGGCAACTATTTATTTAAAACGTCATCGCACGCGGCATGGCGGGTTGGAAAAGCGGCGGCGGTAATGTGCATCGGGTATCAACTTATCATTATGACTTGGCAAAAATATCTTACTAGATCCCAAATCCTCCGTCTTACTTGCACGGGCTTAGGACCGTCAAAATAAAGAATTTTTCTGTGTGTTAAATTTGTCGAATGTTTTAAATTATGTCGGGGAAACGTGATAAAATTACAAAGTAGCACAGAAACTTTCTTTATTGAGGCGTATTTCAAAATTTTAAATCAACTTTATCTACACAAATATCGTTAAGTGCTCTAAAATGCGTCCAGAAACAATAGACAATGACCAGCATTACCCACCATCAGAACTTGGCACATACATAAAGTTAACATTATATACGATTTTTCCGGAGGTTATGAGTTTTAAATTTGGAACAGCTGTCAGATTCAAGTGGGGTGCCTATTCTGGTATCTATAAATATTCAGCCAGTCATCAACACAATAAGTTAATTCAGTATATTTTTTAGTAACAATCGGACGATATTTTCATATCGAGTGACAAGAATAGGGACATCATTCGGTAGTCTATGATTTAAATAAAATACAGAAATTCAAATCGGTGCCATTCCTGCCTTTTGTTTATTGCCTTACAAGTGAAAAATTGTGAAAAGTTGTAAATACTTTGTGATAATATTGATAATTATTTGATAATGAGTGGCAGTGACTTGGATAACGATATGAGCACTCCGCTGGACATACTCAATGCAGCTATGACAGCAACTAACAACCTGTTGCCGCAAAAGTCGAGAGCCAAGTATGAGAAGGCTCTGTTTCTGAACGCATCTTAGAGCACTTATGATATGTGTGTAGATAAAGTAGTGTATGCAACTATACGTAATCAGGCATTACGTACAGTTGCATAAACTACTATTATGTACAATGATTGGAATCAAAAAAACATACCTAATTAATGAAGTCCATTTCTCATGCTTATTAAATAATTTACATGAATGTTTCCTTCGATATTTCCCATCACAAGTTTTCACTTTTAAGTTCATCAAAATGCTCTGATTATTGGACTTGGGCCTCTTCAACGTATACTCGCCGTTTCACCTCACCCCACAAAAAAAGTCACACGGGGTCAAATCTGTTGACCTGGCTGGTCATAACACTGGCATTTTCCAGGCGGGGCACACTTTGTTCAGCGTTAGAGTTTACTCTATACATAAAGCATTTTATCACGCTCACATGATGCTCCAGTACATCATGAATCAAGCGCCGAGCGCCTACTTTACGTATCGAGTAAACGCTAACTTAATCGTTACTTGCCAAATCATGACACTTGCCTTTTTCTTTGGCTTGTTAATCTCACAACCAGGGATCGGAACCGTTCTCGATTAACCATTTGATATTGTTCTTTAACCGTTATTAATTCCGTTCGTATTAGTAACGGTTAACTACGATAAAGGTTTTGTAGATGAACACAATATTTCTGGTTCACAATATTCAAGATGAACGGAAAAATTTCGTTCTTTGACATAACGGTTTTGACAAGAACATTATATGATTTATATGAAAGAACAAAATTTTTCTGGTTACCGTTACTAGAGATGAACGAAAAATAAAGTTCCGTGAACCATTATTAAACTGTTCGCGATGACGTAAACATGCCGCCACTCGCTCTCTCTTTTCCACGCGAATATAGTTCGTATTTTTATTTCATTTGACTAGCCATTTAGGTTTGACGTGTGGTATTGGCCGCATGATGAAAAAGGTTTAAATTGAATTAAGTGAAAGGATGCAATATGTGCTAGCAATTCTGGCGCCTCCTAGCGCCGTCGACGGGAACTTGCCTGGAAATTGGTTACCTGACAACGTGTTGTTGACTGACAACATATTGAATTAGATATCATTAAAATTAAGTTTTGAGTATTAAGTTAAGCTGAAGTGATCCAAATGATCTAACATAGATATGTTTATAATGGTAAGTTTGTGAACTTTCTAATTAGTAGATATTTCTTTCTATGTTAATTTTAGAGTTTAATGAGAAGGAGGTAAGACGGAGGAATAAGACGCCCGATGTTGGTCTACTACCGGCACCTGTCTTGTAATATCGGCTCGGCTCCTTGGTAAATAAATATATATACTTACTATAACCTGCACTTATTGCATTCATACTCCTAATAGGTACCTACGCAGTTATGGGTGCATACCACTCGTCTTGAATAGTCAACATAGTGATGTACGATACGTGAATTGCTCAAGAAGACAGTTGCAGTTCCTATTATTTCCCTTAATGGAACCCCGATGCTTGGAGTCGCGTTCTATTGGCGTCAGGTGAGCTTAGCACAACTAGCAATATGGCGTTGCTGGCTAGGCTACATTCCGCCGGACGCAAAATGACTTTGTCCCACAATTACGTATGTTGTTTTGTTATGAATTCATTATATCGTAACTGTGGAATATCTTCTCAAAAGGGCTTATTTCCACTTTGTCAATAGAGATAATTTCTCTTATGGAAATATAGAAAAAATAATCCTTATTGCCAGAGTAGAAATAAGCCCTTTTGAAAAGACACAAAGCTGAGTTTACACTTGCAAGTTATTGCCGCAAGTTTTGAGACGCAAGTCATCATCATCATCAGCCTATGATAGTCCACTGCTGGACGTAGGCCTCTCCTATTTACTATGCGTATAGGCGCATTAGGAGGTAAATACCCATAATCGCCACGCTGGGCAAGCGGATTGGCGATCGCAGTAGTATGTCCACTATGATGACTCTGCTGTCCATCATCAATCTTTTATCAAATAATAGTCAGTGACACTTCAATCCCTTAGTCGACTCTTACGACACCCACACCCACAGGAGGAGTTGGGGTGGTGACAAAATATTCTTACTGCCGTCACCACACGGCAAATATTGGTAGGAATTAGTGGCAAATATCTACAACTCTTTTTTTCAAAACTTGCAGGGTCGCGTTTTATAAAGTTACAATTTACAATTTGCCGTTTGTCTCTCTTTCTAGCCAATATATTATGTGCGTGCGTTAGAGAGGCAAACAGCGAAATTGTAAAATGAAACTTTATAAAACGCGACCCAGGTCTAAACTCGGCTTAGCTCGTTACTTCCGCAGTTGTGATCTTGAACTCTATTAACATCGTAGTAAAGTTCAAATTTAAACGAACATTTCTTTGGCGAATGAAAGTATATTTTCTGTTTATCTGTCCATCCGTCTGTCTGTATGTCTGTTTGTTTCTCTGTCTGTCTGATTGTTTGTCCGTCCGTCTATACGGTCGTTTGTTTCCGCAAAGAAACGTGTTTCGACCAGATAGTATTCGAAATTATTGCTTTTACAATTATTCTGGGTGTATTTCTTAGGGTTCTGTAGTAAATTAGAAACCGTCACAGATTCGCCATGTGCATCCACCTGTCTGTCTGTATGTCTGTCTGTATGTTTGTCTGTCTGTCAGTCTGTCTGTCTGTCTGTCTGTCCGTCCGTTTGTTTCCTCCAAATTATTGCTTTCTCAATTATTCTGGGTGTAAGTACTTTTTAGGATTCTGTAGTAAATTAGGAACCCTTGCATTTTGCATCCATCCCTCTGTCTGTCTGTCTGTATGTCTGTCTGTCTGTCTGTTTGTAAGTCTGTCTGTCTGGCGGTCTGTCCGTCTGTCTGTCTGTTCATCTGCCGATCTTTCTGTCTGTCTGTTTGTCTCTCTGTCTGTGTGTCTGTCTATCTGAACGGACTGACTATCTGTACGTCTGTCTGTCCGTCCGCTTGTTTCCGCAAAGAAACATATATCGACCGGTTATTACTTGAAATGGTTGCCTTTTCAATTATTCTGGCTGTAAGATTTTTAGGGTTCTGTAGTAAATTAGGTACCCTTACATTTTCGCCATGTCCGTCTGTCTGTCTGTATGTCTGTCTGTCTGTTCATCTGTCGATCTTTCCGTTCTGTCCATCCGTTGTCTGTCTGTTTGTCTGTCGGTCTGTCTGTCTGTGCGTCCGTCTGTCTGCTCGTTTATTTCTGCAAAGAAACATATTTCGACCGGATATTACTTGAAATGTCTGTCTGTCTGTATGTATGTCTGTCTGTTCATCTGTTCATCCCTCTGTCTGTCTGTCTGTCTGTTTGTCTGTCTGTCTGTCTGACGGTCTGTCCGTCTGTCTGTCTGTTCATCTGTCGATCTTTCCGCCCGTCTGTCTGCCTGTCTGTCTGACGGTCTGTCCATCTGTCTGTCTGTTCATCTGTCGATCTTTCCGTCTGTCTGTCTGTTTGTCTGTTCATCCGTAGATCTTTCTGTCTATCTGTCTGTGTGTCTGTCTATCTGTCTGTCTGTATGTCTGTCTGTCTGTTCATCTGTCCATCCGTCTGTTTGTCTATCTGTCTGTCTGTCTGTCTGTGTGTTTGTATGTCTGTTTGTCTGTCGGTCTGTATGTCTGTCCGTCCATCTGTTAAACCGTTTATTTCTGCAAAGAAACATATTTCAACCGGATATTATTTAAAATTGTTGCCTTTTCAATTATTCTGGCTGTAAGTACTTTTTACGGTTCTGTAGTAAATTAGGAACCCTTACATTTTCGCCATGTCCGTCTGTCTGTCTGTATGTCTGTCTGTCTGTCTGTTTATCTGTCTATCCGTTGTCTGTCTATTTGTCTGTCGGTCTGTCTTTCTGTCTGTCCGTCCGTCTGTCTGCCTGTTTATTTCTGCAAAGAAACATATTTCGACCGGATATTACTTGAAATGTCTGTCTGTCTGTATGTATGTCTGTCTGTTCATCTGTTCATCCCTCTGTCTGTCTGTTTGTCTGTCTGTCTATCTGATGGTCTGTCCATCTGTCTGTCTGTTCATCTGTCGATCTTTCCGTCCGTCTGTCTGTCTGTCTGTCTGACGGTCTGTCCGTCTGTCTGTCTGTTCATCTGTCGATCTTTCCGTCCGTCTGTCTGTCTGTCTGTCTGTCCGTCTGTCTGCCTGTTCATCTGTCGATCTTTCCGTCTGTCTGTCTGTTTGTCTGTTCATCCATCGATCTTTCTGTTTATCCGTCTGTTTGTCTATCTCTCTGTCTGTCTGTCTGTGTGTTTGTATGTCTGTTTGTCTGTCGGTCTGTATGTCTGTCCGTCCGTCTTTCCAACCGTTTTTTTCTGCAAAGAAACATATTTCGACCGGATATTATTTAAAATGGTTGCCTTTTCAATTATTCTGGCTGTAATTACTTTTTACGGTTCTGTAGTAAATTAGGAACCCTTACATTTTCGCCATCTCCGTCGTCTGTCTGTGTGTCTGTCTGTCTGTCTGTCTGTCTGTTCATCTGTCGATCTTTCTGTCTATCTATCTGAGTGTCTGTCTGTGTGTCTATGTGTCTGTATGTCTGTCTGTCTGTTCATCTGTTCATCTGTCGATCTTTCTGTCTGTCTGTCTGTCTGTCTGTCTGTCTGTCTGTCTGTCTGTCTGTCTGTCTGTCTGTTCATCTGTCGATCTTTCTGTCTATCAATCTGAGTGTCTGTCTGTGTGTCTATGTGTCTGTATGTCTGTCTGTCTGTTCATCTGTCCATCCGTTGTCTGTCTGTTTGTTCGTCTGGCGGTCTGTATGTCTGTCCGTCCGTCTGTCTGCCCGTTTATTTCTGCAAAGAAACATATTTCGACCGGATATTACTTGAAATGATTGCCTTTTCAATTATTCTGGGTGTAAGTACTTTTTATGGTTCCGTAGTAAATTAGGAACCCTTACAATTTCGTCATGTCAGTCTGTCTGTCTGTTCGTCCGTCCGTCTGACTGTCTATCTACCTGTTGGTTAGTCCTTCTTTCCATCCATCTATTCTTGGATCCGTCTAGAAATAGAAATAATTCTTAACAAACACAAAAAAAACAATGTCCAGTAACAAAAAATAAAAATAAATTATGCGTTATTTCCGTAATTGTGATTAAGAACTCTGTTAATAACATTTTAGAATTCAAAGGACTATGCGTCAAAATGGACCGAAAACCAACAGAGCTGGGAGTAGTGTCATTAAAAACGTCTCCTTATGTACTTTATTTCATTCTATAGATGCAAAGTTGAATTCCATTGGATACTTTTATATGAGTAAGGCGTTCTGCGGGTACTCCCTAAGTAAATCACCGTCATCCACACACCAATCATCATAGTATTTACTCTGATGAAAATACAAATATCTCCGTTTTGCAATGGAATTGAACATGGTACTCATAGAATGAAATGAAATAAATGTAAATACCTATTTAATGACACCACTTTCAGCTCTGTTGGTTTTTGGTCCACTCTCCATACAAATCTGCCCATGGTCCTTTAAACGAGCTTTTTTGTTACTGGCTGTGAAAGCGTTAACACTTTTTTCGTTAAAAAAAAATTTTTTATGATCGGGCATAGTTCAAAATAAAAAAATAAAAAACCCTTATAGTTTCGCCATGTCCGTCTGTCCGTCTGTCTGTCCGTTAGTCCGTCTGTCTATCCGTCAGCATACTCTTCTTAGCATGGTGCTAGAGTGTGTCAGCGCTCTATCACTCTTCATCTATCGTTTCGTGCGGTAGTCCGTCTGTCTGTCCGCCCATTGCTTAGATCAGTGACCATTTGCAATTAGTTGTAGGTATACATATTAGTTAGGGCTTGTCCATTAATCACGTCATACGATTTTGGTATGTTTTTTAACCCTCCCAGCCCCCATGGTGATATTTTGGTGATATTTTCAGGACCCCCCCCCCCCCCCCTAGCCAATATCACGTGTATTTTTTTGCCAACTGAAGTAGTCCTTTTAATAACACTTGAATTTACGTACTTGTTTGCCAACTACGAGCTAAATGATCGCGAAGTTTTAAAACTTAGTATTTAAAAAGTATTTTATAAAAAAGTAAAGATTTTTTTACTGGCTATAATGCTGTTCAGCAGATTCGAGAGTAACAAAAAATTACACGTGATTTGTCTGATGACCCCCCCCCCCACCCCTATGATGATAATTGGTGATTTTTCTTGACCCCCCCATCCCCCTATACAGTATGACGTGATTAATGGACAAGCCCTTAAGCCGACAAACTCGAATAATAAATATCCAAAAAAAAAACTATTGGAGTTCCTCCCCTACACGTGAATACAATGTGGGGTATCCGTGAATAGGTATTTCAAAAAGAGTATAGGTTTTTTCCAAATTCACTATTTCGAAAAATATGAAAAATATCTTACATATTTGGCTTAAGGCATGCTGATAGATAATACTAACTATCCTGAACATAATTGGTCTAGCCAGTTTCGACCAACTACGGAACGCTAATACTGAGCATGGATCGACATGCACTTGGCCGGTTTTTTCCTCATGCGTTATTTTTAGGGTTTCGTAGTAAACAAAAAACCCTTATAGTTTAGCCATGTCCGTCTGTCCGTCTGTCTGTCCGCAGCTTAGCTCAGTGGCCGTTAGTATTAGAATTTGGTATACATATTAATTATGCTAACAAAGAGGTAGAATAAAAACTTTGGTGGGCTGTGGGTTTAAAAATAAAACCATTTCGAACGTAATCGGCCCAGCCGTTTTCGAATAACTACGGAACCCTATACTGAGCATGGCCCGACATGGTCTTGGCCGGTTTTTTGATATTGTATTCTCGCCATTTTCCGCAACTCGACATCTAACGTGCCTATTTTGCGTGATCCCAACGCTGGCCAAATATTTTGCTGCCGCAATATTATAATTACAAGGTTGTATGTTACATTTTTTCATAGTACCGTGAAACTAAGTAGTCAACATTGCCCTATTTTTTCGGAAATCCTAAAATATCTCAAAAAAATATATGAAACCTTGAAGTTTTTTCTGC
>JALPQI010026880.1:0-15641 GCA_025490895.1 Thaumatotibia leucotreta
CAATTTTATAATTATATATATAAAAAAAACTATTGTTTTTATCTAACTCTTATCTACTATACTTATTACTCTATTGTCACATAAACAAAAAACGAAAGTTATGACATGATTCGATTTTTATATTTATTTTCTTACTAGGCGATATGTTTTTTTAATAGAATACATTCTTGAATACCAATCATCCTCTACTCTAACTGAATCAACACGAATGTGATCGGACAAATCTATCAATGAATCATACGATATGATATGATGGCAAATCAAGTGTGAGTGGTTTACACGCTATTATATGATACATAAATGGCAGCTTTGTTTTATCACTACAATCACTCGTTGCTATGGTTACGAGTTTTGAGTCATTCTCCTGAAGCCATACCTAATTAAGAAAAATAAATATACAATACATATAATTTACGATGTTAAACGATTTTAGGTAAGGAACTGTAGTGATCTACACGTTCGTGAGAAAAAAAACTATTAAGATCTACAACAGAACTAAGTATTTTTGTTCCTTATTCTTTAGGGATAGTTAATAAAAGAATAATGTCTACTCGTAGAACCAACGTTTTACCTTTTAAACTGTTAAGCAAGTAAGATATCCCCAAACCCCATCTTCTGGCCACTCGTGCGCACACCGGAAAGCCGGTTGCGCGCGCGCACGTTTCCTCAGCTATTAAAACAATTGGTACATAGAGGCAGCCCGCATGACCGGTGATTTTAGCTGGCTTGAGGTTGCCAAGGCGTGAACATCAACTTAACATGAATAAGTAAGAAGAACGTTAACGGAATTACCATCGTCAGATACTACATTGTAAGAAATTGATTTTCAGGTGCTGATGAGAATATGCATATGCATTAAACATTCCCGTTCGTATAAAAGTTGAAGATTCAAGTAAATGACGTTTTTTAAGGTCAGAGACATACCACACCTTCGGGAAAGTTTTGTGGTAGAGTACATATACCAGACCAATTCCTAACACAAAAAATAACGTACAGAAGTATATTTTTACACGTGTACGTCAGTGTTGTGTGATGCGTACTCCAGTAGCCGTACAGAGATATAGGGTATTAAGCTGTACGACTAGGTACTTTTTATTACATTATTGTGAATAACAAAATACGTTTTACTATAAATCTTGGTTTATACGTAGATGGTGTCGACCATTTACCGACTCTATTAATTATTCTAAGCTTTGGCTAACTCTACATGACACTATCAGACATTCCCTTGAGTTGTGTATATCAGTGATAAGACTATATTTTCTAAATAGGATTCAGATAATATTTTTTATAACGCAATATCTGTATGAATCACACACTAGTAAAACTAGTGACACACTTAATTGACCATTAGTAGATGTTATCTTTTCGCAGTAGTCGCAATAATGTTAGCGAGCAGGGGTCAGTTAACTGTTTTGACAAGTTGGCTACAGGACCTTGGGAACGCAAAGACGTAATCCTATTAAGTTTAGGTTTGTTGGAATCTTAATGTAGACAAGAATATATACATGATAGTTACTTATATCCATGAGTTTTTCGCAAATCGACATCAATTGTACGAATTTTGCAACCAAAACTAAAAAGGTAACTATAGATAATACCAAACCTGCTCGAAAATCACCATTTGATATTGTGCTACGTGTAGAGGAGATACTTTAATCAGACAGACCTATAGTAATATGATATAATGTTTGCCCAATAACGTAAAGATTTATGATTCCTTCAGTGAAATAACGTGACGCTTAAGTTAAGTAGAAAAAAATATATCCAAAATATTTTGTTTCTGATAAACAAACTATTAATTTTGTAGTGAACGACAAAACGTAACCTACGTTATTGTATAGTTGAATTATCGAGAAGATGGAATTGCATATATTATGTAGTGGTATCGCGTATCTACAATGTATTGTGTGCTATTGTGTGTGTTTTATCGACTCATGTATTGGCATTATTCGACTAATAGTAAACCTAATTGTAAAGACATAAGGTTCACTTTAAAAGTGTTGCTTTAGTAACACCACTACAAATGCAATTCCATCTTCTCGATAATTCAACTATAGCCTTATTTATAAAGTTTTACGAACCGATTATTTAGGCTCTGTTCTGATATAAAGTTTACTAATTGTAAGTTCAATAAACTGATATATTAGTTACAAGTCATGTCTTTGCTTCGCACTCAAAGCAATTGTAATCTGACTTTTGTTTGACAATAAAACAAGCAAGATACAAAATACTCCTCTTAAATTCTTACGTGCCCATCCTCTACCGTCAATAGTTGATACGCATTTTGTCTCTTTCTAACGTACATTTGTCAAAGTGGAAGTTAAGGACAAAACGTAAACTATTCGAAATATAAAGAATGTTTATGCATAAGCGGGTTAAGTACTACCTATCTGGTTATTTATCGCTACGATAGGACCCACAAACGGCTTTATTTCATGTCAGGTCAAGTTGCAAAAAAAACAACTATCTTAATATGTATGATTTTAGGGATCCACTTTTTCATTTCACTGTATTGTAATATAATACGATGGATAAATCTATTTATAGTCCAATGTACGTATATACAGGGTGTTTTTTTTTCGACCGTTCAAATTCTACGTAGTGAATGTGTAGGTCATACTCACCAACTTTTACTATGGGGACAAAGTCGAAATCGCGAAAAAAAAATCAGCTGTTTCATACAAATTGGCGGCATTACGCCGGCCGAAATGTATGAAACAGCTGATTTTTTTTTCGCGATTTCGACTTTGTCCCCATAGTAAAAGTTGGTCAGTATGACCTATACATTCACTACGTAGAATTTGAACGGTCGAAAAAAAAACACCCTGTATATGTATAGTACCTACTGTCAGGGTAGAGTTAAAGTTGCACTTCAAACAAAGGCGAAGGCGTCGTTTACTTAATCTGACGAAAGACACGGACATGTGACAAAGACGTATAATGGAGGAGTTTCATGTCTCCGCCCGCAGCTATGTGCTTACCATGAGCTATGCCGCCGTGAGATTAACGCAAACATAATTTCTGTCCCTCTCGCTTGCACCAATACGAGTACGAGAGGGATGGATAGAAAATAAGTCCTCGTTAAACTCATGGCCACAGATCTTGATACGGCTACGGCTAGACGTCTTCAAACCACGTCGTACGTACACAGTGAACGAGCAGCTCCACGCAAATTAAAGATTTGTTAGGACGGACTACTTACGTTTACGTGCCATTTTGAAGCGGAATATCCTTAAAGTAAACTAAGTACGTGCCTAGAGCAACCTAGTAAAATTGCCGCGTGCTTATGCTTAGGCGCTGGAAGGGCGTAGATTTTAGCTCTCGAGAAAATTCTCCTCATTACCTTTCTGAATTAGGAATACAAAACTTTCTCGAGGAGGCACAACACGACAGAAGCGCTGATGGATGATGTTTTCTTAGTTTAATCTCGAACTTTGATCGATCTGATTCCACCACTGGCCTACTACCGCGAAAATCTAAATTCGTATATTTCGAGGATTTTTCTTTGTCACTCAAACGAAGGCATCATTAGAGTGAGAAAGACAAATCCTCGAAATTTATGAATTTCAGTTTCGCGGCTGGCCGCTCGTCACTTTTTATTAACGAATATTATGTTCTCATTGCACTTGCAGTTGGCACCAGATTTAGGAGACTAGTGCTTTAAAACTGCAACGCAACGCCATTCATGTTAATTTATCTGCCCCTTCTAGAAGTACGAGTAATATGAGGTTGAACTCTTTTTCTGATATCTAAGCCATGTCTCCACTAACTTGAGCCGTCTACAACAACAGCGATGCGGCACGCGACTTGGAAAAAGATCATTAATTACAGTTTATTAATGACATCCCGTCGATATTAGAAGGTGCTGATTTGCACACGTACAGCATAATTATAACGATGCACGTGTATATTACGTCCTTTGACAAATTAGCATGTAATTGCCAAGAACAGGCAAGATGCTTACACACCAAGCGCTTATTACGGAGCTCGGAGGGACAGGAAAACTATTGTAACTATAATTGCTAGCCTGCAAGATATCTAAGACATCTAAAGTAAGTAGACAGCCTGAATAACCTCGGATTGAAGATGTCTCAACGAATGCAATGAAGATGACTCAGCGAGGCATTGAATTTCTGTAATTTTCAGGAAATTTCGTTAAATACATTTCAGACATACTTATTTTTTTGTTCTTTTTCATATTTATAAATAATAATAATCAATAAATACCTTGAGACATCTTAATATACCTACCTAATGTCCCTCTCGCTATGAAGTAGTAAGATAATGAAATGACTGTAATGAGTGGCCTGTATTTAATGCGATGGTGCTCGATGTCAAAACATGTCATGTCATGTGTTAGGTAGGTCACGATTGTATATTTTTTTTGACGACATTTCTGATGTGGATTTTTTATTTTTATTGCATTCGGAATAATTATCGGCATAACCCACAAAAAAATCGCCGCAACTAGTACATTTTTAGCAAATATACCTACATAATAAAATTTATTGTGACTTTATGGGTCTCTCGACAAAGTAATCGGCATCAAAAATGTGGAAGGTCAGCTAGCTAACTCGCACACGGAAATTACAAAAACAAAAATGAACAGTTATTACATGATTACCTTGAATGATAATGAATTATTAGATGATTTTACACAAAATACACAGCGAAAACCTATTATTATATATTAACTTGAACTTTGATTGAACGTTCTATTATATTTACAATACACCTATTACGGTACATTTGAAATGATTTAGTTGGTTTACATACCTATTCAATGAATACGAGGAACAGAGAATAAACAAATATGTCGATTCTCAGTCTTCGCACCGCACACTAATACCGGTGCCGGTGGGTTGATAAGGGTGTCGAAAAATTTAATTAGGATTTTTTGTTCCTCTTACATATCCTGTGTAGTTTGCGTGTATGAGCAGACAAGCAATAAAATAAGATTTTTAGGGCCTGTTACTTATTAAAGTTGTTTAAACCCCCATCAGCAGATATTGCGACGAGAGTCAGCAAAATATCTCTAAAAAAATTGAAAAGAAAATTATGAGTTCAAGGAAATGGAGCTTTCGACCTCGGCTTTTAAATCAATCTTGGTTTTGGCGGGCCCAAAATTTGCGAACCCAGTTACAAGACTACTATTGATTTGAATGTGTAGGTACATAAAATCAAGACACTAATTGGTTGCGAAAATTAAAACATATGTAAGAAGGATTAGGATTAATAAGTAATTTAATCTAATCGAAATTTTAGTACAATGATTTCACAAGCGCTATTATCAGATCAAGGCCATTGATTTCATGCAACTTGTTATCTTAAATCCCATATTCTATTTCTTAAGACATTACATTACATTGTATTTGTATCATGTCAGCGACTTAGTGGAATATCCATAAATAAATTCAAGCAACTGGTTAATTTATAAACATAATAAAATGGCTAACCTACCTAATGAAAAGTGTAATTTGTATGTGTGGTGTATAGGTAGACTAGGTACCTAGTACCTTTAATCACCTGCGTTATGTCTTTAGAATTACCAGTAGATACCGCTCGTTAACTGGAAAACGCCATTTCCCAGGGACAAAGCTAAGCTAGATCGATTATGCGCTTTGACTGATCGCAACCTGTCAAAATGGTTAGAGATGTTTCTGAGATTCCCGCAATCAATTGAATCAATACGTGAACGATATTTTTATAGGAATAACTCGTTTCAAGATATAGAGGGACAGTGAAATCAGCGAAGATTTGTATTCGTTTGGTTAACATTTAAATAACAACTCAGCACATAAACTACCAGAAGACATACCTTGCGGAAGTTTATTATAAACGCGATGTGGTTACGACATCTAAAGGTTTAAATGGCTTGAGATTCTTTAAACGAGGAAGTTAAAATGCAGACACAGGTTCTTGAGTTTTTGCACGCAGGTGCCTACTTACATATAGATAAGTAGGTATGCTTGGGTAGAAACTAAGCAACATACACAAAGTAAACGATACGTACTGCTGAGCTCAGCAGTAACATGGCGCCGATTTTTGATCACATTGGAACTATACTCTGTCCAGCCAGCGAGTCAGTAGAATAAAACCGGCCAAGAGCATGTCGGGCCATGCTCAGTGTAGGGTATCGTAGTTATTCAAAAACGGCTGGACCAGTTCGAAATAGTTTTATTTTAAAATATTCATGTTTTTTTTTCATATTTTTTCAACCTACGGATCCAAAGTTAGAGGGGGGGACACTTTTTTTTTCTACTTGAGCGGTTATCTCCGAAAATATTGACTGAAGAATAAAACTTTGTTTTGGGACCCTTATTATTTTTCAAATACCTAAGTATTCAACGATTTCCCACAATTCTCACACTATAGGGTTACAGCAAAATAAAAAGACATCCTCACTTTACTAGTAGGGGAGATATTCTAAGTCTAACAAACCGGCGAACAGACTGATATGCCGAAACTGTAAGGGTACCTAATTTAAAAAAAATTGGTGGGAGAGTCGATTCTCTATAGACAATTTGAACTTGCCGACTTTTCTACTAGGTAACAAGCTGGTTGTACAACGTATATCAATATAATTCATGGGACAATTTATGTCCTACTAAGAGGTGAAAAATACCGACATTCAGACGTCGGGAAAACAAATATCGCCGCCGGTATAAGTGTAGGTACCTACCGTTATTGCATTTTTACTTGTTTTGGGGAATTTTAATTTTAAAACTTTGCCTCCCGTGTAAATTCAAACGAAAAACAATGATTGCCTATCAAATAACTGCATATTGTAATCCTAATAATTAAGGTGCATGCAGACCAAACGAGAATTCGCTATTCTAACCCCCTACTCTACGAAATTCAATCGCTACACAAAACGTGATTCGTTGATTTCGTAGAGTGGAGGATAGAATAGCGAATGCTCGTTTGGTCTGAATGCACCTTAAGAGAAAAGCGACTATTCTAAGCAAATCAAAGAATATAGCTGCAAGGTAGAGAACACTGTTTTTCAAGCCAGGCGAAGTTTGTCATTTGATATGGTTGCAGAAATGTTGCAGGTAAGTTTTTTTATTTTATTTGACATACATTCAAAGTCCCACAAAACAATTTTCACGGTTTGACTGTGGGTTTTGACGGTAACTTTGTCGACAGGAACAATTTGTGTTAGGTAGTTGGTAAACTACTGACTTTATGTATTCGGTAGGTAAAGTATTGGAATACAAATGGAGCAACGCGTAACAACACAAGGATCAGTTGTTATCGCGTTCTGAAAGACAAAACGACTCAAGAAGGCCAGACTAATAATTAAAGTAATGATACTAACGATATCGGCATCGTTACGGTTCCAATTAGCGAGTGCTCTATTAATGGGATCAAATTAGGTTTATGCGTATAAGTACCTACCTAAGGGCTACATAGTTGCACGTAGCATTTCTCATTAGTGACGTTGTAACGGCATTTTGCCATATGCTAATGTCTTCGGTTGCTATTATCGAGGAAAGCGTTGGGTTGTCCCTTAGCTTAGACTCTATATTAATGGCGCTACGGTATAAAAGTGACAAACCTTTTATTTTCTGCGGATAATAATACGTAACATGAACAGTGATATGTAATTACATTACTAATTTAGACTTATGGTATATGTGTACGTACCTAATCTTAAGATCTATCTAAATTTCGTTTCCACTCGTACTTATAATTAGAGACACGCATGTAACCTTATATTCATGATTTAGGTACTTATCATTTGCGTTTATTACCTATATGGGTATTCGATTAAAAAGACTTAAAAGAATTTAGTCGTTAGTATACCCAACTACAAATCCTTTAACTGAAATTATAATATGAAACTATCTGTGGAACTTCGTTATAAGACTGACAAGAAATTAATTACATGTAGATTTCTTTGATTGATCGAATCCGGAAAGGTGCAACTGCCTTTAAAGGTATCCATATCCAACAAAAATGTGCATCGAGTGCATTGAACCGGGTGGAAATCGGCCGTAAACTACGTCTGAATGTCAGTGATTCGAGACTAAGGTCAATCCGACCCCCAGCTACATAGTTACAAGATTAAATATTTTTTATAAAAATGGTGTTATTAAGTAGCCATACTATTCCGCAAGGAATCGAGAATCTTAAGTTCGCTAATCTAATTTGAATGAGTTGACGTCAAAACTTAAAATCCACTGAATAAAACAAAACACAGGTCGATTAATTACCGTTTGCTACCAGTTGACCGTGAGCTCTCTTAACTACTGGACGAGGAAAATCTTCGTAATCATAGTCATTCTAACTTATTGCTCTACTTTTTCTTATAGGTAGGTGCCTACATAGGCACCTATGCAAGGTAAAAGGATTGCGTGCATGCGAGAGTAAAATTATTCATTTTCAGAAGAGGCGGCAAAGTAAAAAATATATATGTTTATGTACTACTTAAGCTCATTCTTCTTTGTTGATCGCCTTGGAAAAACTAAAAATATTTTACTACCTTTATAAATGTACAAATTTGGTTACCTACAGAAATAAGAATAAGCACTTAATTGTATAACACAGTATTTAGGTAATAAATAACAGTCACCCTATATATTATTTTTTAAACTGGAAAAACTGCACGTCGACTAAGTGGTTGTTAAATCTCTAATTGAAATCTTATAATATAATTACTTATAAGAAAATTGGTAACTTACTGCTCTTTCTTCCCTCCTGGACCCTGTAGGTGAGGTCCTCAAAGGCTAAATCCACTGGCGGTCGCTTGGGCAAGTGTGTAAGGGTCTTGTGCTGCTGCGGAGTGATGGTCACCTTCAGGCTGCCCTTCCTGTCGGAGATAATAGGTACAGTCTCCGGCCCCGCCACGCATAACTCTTTGTCCACTTTCATCTTGATACACTACAGAGAACTGTTAACTTTAACGCATGCCTACGTGACAAAGGCAAAAAATCGTGAGGCGTACGCTCTCCTCCGCGAGCGAGCACTGACTGAATGCATGCATGTCAGATGGACAAAGCAACGAGGTGACGTAGAAGTGATTATACGAGTTTTGAACTTTGCGCTCCGCAGTTGGAAATAAATAAATAAACATGTCAAAAACAATGAGTATTTAATAAGAAGTGTATTACTTTATTATTTCTGAATGTAATTATACTTTTCTGAATTTAATTTTTTTCTTAGATTAGGTATTTTATAAAATGAATATATAATGGAAACATAAAACAATATACAAAAAATAAATAAACACATAATAAAAAATATATATGTAGGTACTAATTATTAAACTAGTCGGATAACTAGTATGTCTTGTAAAAATAATCTGCCTGTCCTAATGTCCTTGATCAAGCCCAAATATTAAAATGAATACTAATCAAAAATAAAATGGTTATATTCAAATCAAAAATTAGAAGCAAGGCATCAATGAAATCTGTCTATAAGCGAAAGCGATATTTTTAAGAGTATGGTCAAGAACCATTCTTTAGGTATTTTAGTTTTTGGACAAACTCTTAAAATATTAATTTGGGTAAGATAAAAGAAGAAAAAGAATCGTTCGTTATCATTTCCGCTGTAAGCAGGAACCAGTAATTTTTCCTCAGAAAGAGCAATATTTGGACGTAGTTCTGCAAACAGGAACCAATCCACACGAATTTGTCATTTTAATTAACACCTTAAATCAAAACAAACAAGTCAATCTTTAAAATGACAAATTCGTGTGGATTGGTTCCTGTTTGCAGAACTACGTCCATTTATAAAACATTGTAGAGCTTATCATGTTACAACAAGGTTTAAAAAAATAGTTTATAATTTCTGTCAAATAGGATGTAAGCTGTGTAATGATTTCCATGTAAAAAGGAAAGTTTTTAGTAAATATTTTTCATTTTTCATAAACTAATTTGAAACTAATTCAATTCAACCCTTACTTAACCATACTTGTACAAAATTATTTAGATTCAAGTTCCACAGTTCAGTAACTTGTACTGATAGAAAAAAAAAATCTAAATAGTTATAATTATAACTCACATTCATGACTTAATCATATTTTTGAAATCATTGCTTAGGCTGAAGTGAAACTATCAATAAATCCACTTATTTATTGTAGGTAATAGAAATTGTGTATAATAAGAATGTTACGAAAACAGTAACTTTCTACATCAATATAATAATGAAAAATACAATTTTCTTCAAATAGAAACAACATTTCCAGTGTATATAATGTAGGTTTCCACCACATTCTCAATAATTTAACCACATAATTAAATAATAATATAGAATTTTTAAGAAATTTATTTTGGGCTCTCATTTAATATTTTGAAAAATAAGCTGTAAAACTATGAAGATTATTGTAAACAAATACTTCTTCAAAAAGAAGTTAATAGAGTTACATTTTGACAATGATAATCATCATTTAATATTATTATCATAACCGGAAAAGCCATAAATTAACCTTTGACTGATGAGGTGTGGGTCTTCCAGACAAAATCATAGTTACATTTATTAAAGAAAAATGAAAAACTACTAAACTTCAAATTATGGTAGAGCCCTCTAGATCATGTCACCCAGGAGACAACAGTAGCATAGTTTGCTAGAAAAAAGTATCCTGCATGCTCTATAATAATGATGAGTGTGTGGCACCTTGGAACGGCCGCGTAACTGTGAGAAAACTCAATATCTTGATCATTTTGATGCTAACAATTAGCTCTAAATAATGACTTTTCTGTACATCTACAGAATTTCCGAATGTTAATAGGCTTCTCCCATTTTTATTCTTCTGTTTATCAGTTACTAGCGACCCGCCCCGGCTGCGCACGGGTACTATACCTACATAAAAACCTTCTTCTTGAATTACTCTACCTATTAAAAAAATCTCATCAAAATCTGTTGCGTAATTTTAAAGATTTAAGCGTAGGGACATAGGGACAGAAAAAGTGACATCATTTTATACTATGTAGTGATACAACAAAAGTAGAATAGTTGCATAGTTGGACATGGTCAAGTCCAAAGAGTAGCCACACTAGGTGACTGCATAAAGGGACAAGAAACAGTTATTGGATATAATCTTACTAACAAAACTAGCATGATGGTAGATTCTTTGTACAAAGTTAATGAGTAAACAACCTGTAGTCATTTGCTACAGTATTAAATGGGAAGACCCTTATAATGTTTAGACAAAACCTTTTTATCATACTGTCAGATAGAACTACTTGTCAAAGCTATGAAGCTACTTTCAGATAGCATTTCAACTTATAATGTTTCTGATTAGATATATGGTCCATTGAATTTGATGAGTTTGATATACAGGGTGTTTTTCTTCATATGGTATAACTTTAAGGGAAGCTTATTTAGGTCAAATGTAATTAATTTCTCTAAGAAACTAATGTTTTAACTGTTACTGTTATTGAGTTATTCAAAAATAAGTTTAACAACTGAACAAGTGTATTGCAACCTTTATTACATTCTGTTACTTATTTTGACATGTGCCGTCAGTCACCTGAGATTAACAGAACTTTAATTTTATTCTTAAGGTTCTCTCACACTTACCATTTCATTTATTATGTATCAAAACGAAAAAAAAAAGGCGATATACCAGATAACTTCTATTAACCCGGCTGGAGTGTGGCAGGGTATCACATACCCTGCGTTTGACTTATGTCAATATATTTAGTTTATTTTTGTTAAACTTTTTTTCACCACACTCTCACCGGGTTAATATCCCAAGTAACCTGTCTAATTTAACGCAAATCGAAACAAACATCCTCTATAATAATAGTCAAGAATAAATTAAGAAAAGGATTTAATTTTTACATACATGTGAATATTGTGGTGCTTATTATGGTTTAAAACATTAATCTGCAATAAAAAAAAACTGTATAGTATTCTAAATTAAGTAAACTATACAACATCTTACTCAATTTAATTAATTTATTATAACTGTCCCAATAGGTTTGGCAAACTTACAATCTAACTAAATCCAAGGATAAGTGGAAACAGAGTGAGGAGTAGTTGACAACTTTCATTCCCAACATAAACCGGACTCAATAAAAGTTGTACGTTTTTGTCATGTACCCTACATTTGTAAGACCTATAATTTGACCTAGTGAACAAAACAATCATTCAAGCCGCTTATCCATCAACATTCCAAACTACGAAATGTGAGCTTGATTAACATGGCTCTTGGAAGTTTCGCAAAACAGCATAAACGCAAATTCTTTATCTAAACATTATAAAAGAGGTCAAGCCAAACTGATATGTGATGTAAATTCTTTACAGACCAAGTCTATTTATACAACACACTTACCTCAAATTATTGAGTATGAATACGTTATCCATTTTCAAATCCTCATTAAGTTATTATGAATTAAGACAGTGTATCAGGATGATTTATTAAATTATTGTTTCAATTTTTTTACATGAAAGTCGCACAGCACCAAGCAAAAACAAAAACTTGTTGACATTTGTTGTGTTTGCATTTTTTAGTTGATGACGTTGACAGCTGACAGGAGAGATTTTTTTTCATAAATTATTATAATATAAGGTAAATATTTTATAAGTAAAATTTTACACATCAATTTGAGAACAAAGAGCTAAAAATAGATTATAACTTATAATCTTGTTATAATCGTTGTTCTAATTTATAAGCGGTAGCCCTATTATCCATTCTTTTTATAAGCACCTTTGGAACGGGATGGGGCTACCAAGACAAAAAAAAATAGCACATGGTAGTTTTATGACACTCCCACATTGGATGTTATTTCTGTGCATGGATCGAGGGGCCGCACATAGTGTGCCACTAAGAGGGATAGACATAGTCACTTACTACTAAGAAGATACTTGTGTATGTGGCACTTAGACTTAGCATCTAACACACACACACACAAAAAATAGTGGCACAGTGATAAGGACGGACGATTATCGTTCCTTTTCACTTCCACTAGTAAAAAGTTTCATAAGACCATCCCTTTCGTTCTTGCTATTATTATTACGTTGTCAAATCCATATCCATATTCTAAATCCATGGCATGGATATAGGATTAAAAGTCTGTGATAAGACAAGAATTACACCTGTAAGTTCTTACGTAAGTTGTAGGGGTGGAGTTGTACTAAGGAATGAGAGGTAAATAATATATCACTATCTCATTCAAGGGGTAATTCCTGCCTAATATAATGTAATCACTGTTATCAGTCTGTCCAGATTTTTTTTACGTAATAATGTAAAGCAAATTCAAAAATGGTTACAATTTTAAAACGGCAATGTACATCGAACAATAACTACTTTTCGCGAAAGAACTCTGCCATTATATCAATCATCTTCTTATTTTCAGAGTTATGTTTCCAAGATTAGACTAAGTAATGCGTGGTGTTGGCCACTTAAGGACTTTAATAAAATTATAGGCTTTTACCCCTAATTGATCTAATTTTGTTTTGGGACATAAAAAAATTATAATAATTTGGATAATACCGGGAACACCGAAGTTCGCAAATTTCGGGGATTTTCTCGCACTCCAGCGAAGGCGTCATTAGAGTGACAGATAATAATCCCGAAATTTGCAAACTTCGATGTTCGCGGTATCAGCCACCTTACGGCGAAAAACCATATTAATGTAAATGTAAATTTCGAGGATTTGTCTCTCTCACTCTAATGACTTTGGAGTGACAGAGAAAAATCCTCAAAATTTACGAATTTCGATTTTCGTGGTAGTAGGCCACGGCCTAAAGGTGCGGTTAAACTAAAAGAGCATTCGCTGTTCTAACCTCCCACTCTACGAAATACGATCGGTACACAAAACGTGATTGGTTGATTTCTTAGAACGGCCGCTAGAACAGCGAATGCTCTTTTAGTTTAACCGCACCTTAAGATAAAGTCAGTGTATCGGAATCAGAACTAGCGATAATATGGTTCTCTCGTGGTACGAGGGTGACGTTACCTTGGTAGGGGGGCCTTTCCTTGTTAAAAAAGTTGAAAAATACCGTAAATAATTTTCCTAACTAGTGCGGAAAAGTAAACTTTGCGCACTTTTTAAGGCTCTTTAAAAAAAGGCACTTGTTATGAAAAAAGTCTATTGAATCGAATGTACTATTTCTTAGGCCGGCCTTATACATCCGGAATCAGAATATGAATTAATATTCTTAGGCCGGCCTTACACATACACTTACTCTGATTCCGGATGTATAAGGCCGGCCTAAGAGTATTAATTCATATTCTGATTCCGGATGTATAAGGCCGGCCTAAATGTTGCTGATCAAAATTTGCTTAAATGCAATGCCCCCAAGTAAAAATAAAAACTAACGTCACTATGTCTTATTCACATTTTAAGATAATCTTTTAGTATATGAGTGAACGAGACGAAATTTAACGATTAGTTCCGCCGATTCATAGGTGGTCGACAACTCGGCTGTCAAAATTGATCTATTTTCTAAAAACTGATCTATTTTAACCCGACTAAATTAAAAGAACTATTATTAACTCACAGTATATCCATAGCCAACAACAACCTTTCGTAGTCGTGTAATAATGTTTTGAATGTTTCGCAGCTCGTCTCACTATTTTCAAATATTTTGAGGTGAAAGACAAAAATGAATATTAAAGTGAAACACGTGGTGAACAAAAGACTTTGTAAGGTGCCCTATTGCACAAAAAATGCAAATCCCATTCAGGGCATAAGAAAAATGCGGAGGAAGACATTTCCTTTCATCAGTGATTATGGTAATTTATTGATGTTATTGTTAGAAAAATCTAGCCTAGACCTATTAAGCCGAGATAGAAGTACATGTAGTTATTGATACATTCATATATCTATCCTTATTTATACAAATATAAACAATTTTCTTAAGATCACGCAAGGTTATGTTATGTCGCATAGAGATGTGCAAATTTTTATCGACTTCCTCGAAACAAAACAATATTTTATAATATACTTTAATGAAATGCTACAATGTTTATTGTTCGACAGTCGGTTTATATAGGATTATTGAAACCCGTAGTAATAAGAGCGACATCGAAGAAATGGTGACTTTTTCCGAAAAA
This sequence comes from Thaumatotibia leucotreta, assembly GCA_025490895.1. NCBI lineage: Eukaryota > Metazoa > Arthropoda > Insecta > Lepidoptera > Tortricidae > Thaumatotibia > Thaumatotibia leucotreta. Next base: position 15,014 of record JALPQI010026880.1, read on the forward strand.
ACGTAGATGAAATTTAGTTTTGATTCTTTATATAGATCTGACAAACCCCATCCTTGTTTAAGATTTCCGAAGAATGAAGTAATGAGAAACATTTGGATTTACTAGTAAATAGGCCAAATTGGACTTGGAAAAGTCACAGCCATGTTACAAGCACTTCTCATCAGATTCTTTTAGACCTAATGATAGTATTAGATGGAGACGGCTGAAAGACGAAGCTTTGCCAACTATAGATTTGCTGGACACAGACATATTGGTAGTAATCTTTTTTTGTTATTGCGTTACCAAGCAAAATTTGATCATTCATCTACTGTTTTACGTTTTACCTATACAGGGTGGTTGTGAGTATACTGACAGACTTTACTGATGCATTTTTGATATCATAAGAAGTAAAAACATAATGTGACATATCTGTGTCATTTCGGACAAAAACATTTTTTTTATTCTTTTTTGTGATATTTACACGTTTTTTATACATGACCAGTAATAAATTGTAGGGAAATGATTTATTTTCAAGGGTTTTAATTTTTTTTTTTGTTGCACTTGATAACTCGAGATATTTTGGTGAAGAAAAAGGGATATAATTTGTGACAAATGAAGTTTAAATTTTATCTACCTATTTATCATGTCG
>JALPQI010026881.1:0-15141 GCA_025490895.1 Thaumatotibia leucotreta
AATAGATGGCAGCACCATCTCTCTCTAGCTATTCTAGAAAACTGTAAAGTATTCTAATAGGAGGTGCAGGCATGTAGTTAGTGCTTGCCCTTAGAGAATGGTCAAAGGCGCCTAGCCTTGTAAGGGATTGCATATACCCGAGAAATTTGACCGGTGGTTGCTAAGACCGAGTGGCCGAGGGGGTACAGGCATCAGCCGCGAAAGCTGAGTACGTGGGTTCGATCCCCACCTCGGACATAGGTGATCTTGGTCGTTTTTCTTTGGTATATGACATTTAATATTTATAATTTATATAGTATTAAGTAGTGTGACTACTGGAGAAAAATTAAAAGTACAAATCAAAATATTTAGTAAATAAATAGGTAATTTGATTTGTGTTTTCGCAATATGTTAAATATGATTTACTTATCAAATAACAAAATGAGAGGGTGCCCCACCGAAAATTGCAATCGGGAGAGCAAAATTTATTGGTTCGAACATCCTAAAAAATTGGAAAAATAAGAAGCACTCTAACTTCGGTGTTAATTTTTTTTTATAAAACAGTATTAATATGTATTTTACATGGATATATGGATTTGAAAGGTCGCATGACGCTACGTCTTGGACTCTTGGTACAATTCTAACCAAGTACATAGTCACGTCACGATTGAACTTTGACGCACTTTATTTTTATCCATTTTTCATTGATTGAAAAACCAAAAATAATCGTGTTTTCTGTTTTGATAAAGAAACTGAGGGACTAAATAGAATTTCTTTTTTTGACCTATTCGTTCCAAGAGCACTCACAAAGATTCCGTGACGTCACTCTCGTCAGAATAGAAATCTACGGATAAGTAACCGCCTTAATAAGCAAGCACTTGGTTGATTAGATTTAGCAAATTATGCGAATTAGGCATGATGCGGTGGGTTCCACTCAGGGATCATGGCATCTGTACACGGATGTAGTGCACAATTCTTTTCCGTTGGCTCTTCATGAAAACGTCCAAATTGACGCTTACAATGGGCCTCATAAGAAGGCTCGAAGTCACCCAAAGGACAATGGAGAGGGCTATGTTGGCAGTCTCTCTGCGAGATCGTATTAAGGTGCATTCAGACTAAACGAGCGTTTGCTATTCTTACCCCCTACTCTACGAAATTCGATCGTTATACAAAACGTGATTCGTTGAGTGGGGGATAGAATAGCGAATGCTCGTTTGGCCTGAATGCACCTTTAGATATAAGGCCATCCGCAGCAAAATCAAAGTAACCGATATAGGTCTCCGAATCGCTAAACTGAAGTGGCAGTGGGCGGGGCACATTGCTTGTGAGAACCATCATCATCATATCAGCCGAAAGACGTCCAATGCCGAACATAGGCTTCCACCAGTAGGGGGTTATTGCCGTAGTCGCCATGCCTGGCAGTCATATGAATACACCATATTTTAAAGGATAGGTACTACTGCCCGTCTGCCGGTGGTCTCGAAATTCAAGGGCATACCTGGGACCATTTATATCATCATCATCATCATCATCATCTCAGTCGAAAGACGTCCACTGCTGAACATAGGCCTCCCCCAAAGATTGCCACAATGACCGGTCCTGCGCCACCCGGGCGGGAAGGTTCTTGAGTGGCGGCCACGTACCGGAAGGCGTAGCGTGGGTAGGCTCCCCATAAGGTGGACCGATGACCTGGTGAAGGTCGTAGGAGTCCGCTGGATGCGGGTGGCGCAGGACCATATACGATCAATTAAACCAGGCATTGGATTCATTAGTGTAATCATGGATTACAAGGTTTTTTTAAGTTACTCTTAATTATGACCCCACAGATTTTTTTTAAGATTATCGGAGCAGCAATGTAGGTACAGTCACCACACGGGATTGTTGAGCCACTTGCCACTGTTCGCAACTTGGTCGAATAATACAAATCGGGTTCCGAACTCTTATGAGGCTGGTATCACGACTTCGGCCGAACTCTGCTGACCAATGGGGCGGTCATTGCTACGGTTAGCCAATGACCGCTCGTGTATTCTTCAGAAGGTGACATTACCATGGTTACGTAATAACAAAAATGTTTAACCAATGATTGTTCGCTACTTTTCCGGAAGCTGACGTTACTATAGTTACGTTATAACATCCGCTTTAGACCTGGAGACGTCAATCTAACTTCAGAGCCCTGGGTCGCGTTTTATAAAGTTACGTTTTACAATTTCCCTGTTTGCCTCTCTAACGAACGCACATATTGGCTAGAAAGAGAGGCAAACAGCAAAATTGTAAATAATAACTTTATAAAACGCGACCCAGATGGTAATTTCGTTCACTTTCCTTTTAACGGCTGTCACTGACAGGTATTTTTTCAAAGTTAGAATTTCAGTCAGAAACTATCAAGTTTCTATTATACATTTTTATGGCTACTGACAGATTATAGGATTATGGGTAGATTGTCAAAGGTTATCTACCATATTTCTACAAAGGTTACATTACATAGTTTTCAACTAACGTCAACTGAGCTGTAACGAATGATAATAAAGACAGCAATAGCATTTGTCTCTGTTAATGAAAAAAATAATTTAAAATTGCGCGATAACATGCCTATTTATATAAATATGAATGGCAAAAATACCTCACCTATTAATATCAGATAAATCATGGCTTCCGATTTGAAGCAAATACGAATAAATTACTAAACGGTTTTAAACAAATCTATGAAGAACTGTCGTTATCCAGTTTCCTATAGGAACAACGACATCTAGCGTCTACTAATGGCCGATGACTAATCCTTAATTCTCGTAGACGAAGAAATTTTTATTATTTCAACTAGTTTTGACACAATGAAATTTTGACGCAACAAAGATTCGTATTTGACTGACATAATCATCGGGGAACATCGGTCATGTCGCGATCGTGCCTACTAGCTAACGAAAAATACCGAACCCATATTACACGACCAAATTGCATCCATTGCCAAGTGGCTCAACATTCTGTAATGGTATTCGAGATGTTATTTTGAACAGCTTGGACAGACAAGAACCTCAACCACATACGCCAGAGTCACTTCCTCACAGACAAGACCTAAACTACTATAATTTATGTTCGTCGAAGACAAAGAAATTAATTCTCTACCTGAGCCGCGTCCAGCCCAGGAGGAGGCGTAGGTCAGTCTTTCCTAAGTGTAAGTGTTGAACTAGACAAGTCTAGTTCTCTGGGATGCCAAAACTTCTAGGATCAAAAACGTTTGCTACCCACATCAGATTTGCGTCCAATATTAAGATAAATGTGTAAAGTTAAATTTCAATTAAACAAATAGAGAGCAAGTGAGTGCAAATAAATGCACTCTGAGAGTAAATGCGTGATATTCTTTTGTTGTCAATTTTAATGTTTGCACTTGAACTTATAGGGTATCTTTTATTTTCTAATAATGACACATGCGGTTCAATAGCCGTTAATTGGGGTGGCCACCCTTTTATAGACTCTCAGCTCTTCTAGTGTGGATACAATTAGTCTGATGCAAGTCGTATAACGTCCGAAATGTACTGATAATTAATCAAGCCCTACAGCATGTCGCGTTATTCACGTTCCCTTATGTAATTTTAGTACCCAACAATAAATAGAATAAAGAATTAAGGAAAATTATTATGTTTTAAGATACAACCCCAAACGGCGATCTAGAGGCCTTCCACAGTCAGGCTTATTAGCGTCGTCGTATCTTGCCTCTAGTCGCGTCAAAACTATCAGTACATTAAGGAGCTTTCCTTCCTGTGATTAATCCTAGTCATCTATTAAGTCAGGTTTATAGGTACCTTGAAATGATAATAACTTTAAAATGAATACCTTTTGTCTGTTCAAACTGTAAAGAATATTTTATGACACAAGTTTAGGTTAGGGATTTGGTTGTTGTTTAAATTAAAATCAGGATGTAAAAATATATGTATATTGTACCACAGTGGTACTTCAAAATTTAATCTAATGAATCTACCAACGGTTCGGAAGGTTTGGACCACTGACGAAGAAGAACCGTCAAGAAACTTGCCAGATTAATCTTTTGGTCTCTTTTAAACAACTTTCATTATTTATGTAAGTATTACAATGTTATGATTTAATTAATTATGCTTATGTATTAATTAAAATTACTATTTGAATATTTTAACAAAATTAATACATGTAATTATTTTAGCTTTGATTTCATACTTGGGTTAACACCAGTAATAGAAAAACCTTTATCGACAAAATTAACAAATATAACTAAATTTTCTATTTAATATAAACTTTACTACCTTAAAATCCGAATTAGTTAATACCTAATTAAGTCAGCTATTTTAATAGTTGATTGAGTGTAAATTATCAACACGTGAGAAATACACAACACACAAAAGAAAAATATAAGTAGGTACACAAAACCAAACAATAAGAAAACATAAATTCTTTAAACACAATTTGTTGAGCTTAAATTGAAAAGATCCTGCTCAACTAAAATATAAATGATTAATCTTCTCTTGATTAATTATAAATGAGAATCGAACTCACTTTATTTATGGCAGATAAAGACAAATAATATTTATGACAATTTTAATCAGATGAACTATGAACCTACATTTATATCAGTCAAACAATTGTAATAAAAGTATTAACCAGAATCATTCCTTGAAATCAATAACAAGATAACAGTAAAATTTTAGATTCATCCGATTAATCACGTCATAAATTCAACAGTTCGGTACTTAGCTTTAGGTCAACCGCTGAACAGCTCTGCGTCACTGATTTTACTATAGATACTCCAAGTAATGTTGGCAAAATAGTTCACAAATGCCCAATGATTAATTACAAAATACACAAGATCTCCGTTCACTTCTGCGACTCCTCGATCAGTGCCGCTCTCTCAATTTTAACAAACTTAGGTAAACTTAATTACTATGGCACTAATTACAAAAATATAATCTTATACTCTAACACAACAACACAAGGATTATCTTCACTTGTCACTCCTCTAGGATTTTTCTATCACCAAACGGCAGAGTGTTTTGTCTCGCTCTCACTTAGATCGCAAGTTATCGTCATCTCTCTCGTCACTTGGCGCCGCCCTCAAACTCCAGAGTTGCTTACAGATGTTTTGCGTGGCTGCAAAAGTAAAAACAACAGAGTAGGATCTACATTGCATAATAGACCTTATGCCAAAGTTGTTTGATAATTATTGGAGTATAGTGTAGTTCTTTCACTTAGTGCATTCCTCGAAATGTCTTTGTCTGTATTTTCACACACTTAGTAATAAATATTGGCCATAAATATGTCTAAACAACACTCTTGAAGAGTGTTGTTTTTGGATATTTATTATTTGTGCACTTTCGTTATCTCTAATTTTAAAAGTCTGTTCTTAATATTTATTGCTTACCATTAGCGGAAATATATTGACTCTTAACACTTCAGTTAATTTTTTGTAAAATAAGATTAAGTACATCTTTATTTAACTACGAACGTATGAAACGTATGTATTTAGTTGATGTAATTAGGTTGTCATTACACCCCCCTCTCTGTAGATGATCAAAAATTTGCAAACCGAAATTATATTATTATTCTTTGGTCTTCTACAACAAAAAAAGTATATTTATATACATACGTTTAAGTCCTACCTAAAACAACTTTACTGATGATGAATGTATGATTTTTTTTTTCTTTTATCGTATACCGCTTATTGATTATTTAAATTGACCAACAATTTAAGGTTTTTTTTTTTTTTTATTTATCACAAAAGAAAACTTAGGTGGTAGGGTACACTATTTCTTTTGCCAAACTGTGGACAGTTTGTTGGCGAATAATACGCTTTAGAATAACAAAAATAAGTGTGTAATGAGTACCTATACCCTCATCTACCTGCATATTAAACTAAACTACTAAACGCAAAATGACAAAACAACCGAACAAACAAAGAAAGGAGAGGATAAAAAAAAAACCTCGGCAAACCTATTATTTTCTAAGCTACCGTTTTGATTACCCTCTATTCTTTTTTTTTCTGCAACGAGTCCAACGTAAAACCTTGTTCCTTTAACAAAAAAATAACAATCAGCCGTCAAACCAAAAAAACAAAACGAAAAAGAAAGTATCCTACTATTCATTCTTCTGAACTAACTGACTAACTTTGAGTCATTTTCGTTATTGCGATAATATCGAAAGAGATATATGGTATTATAATTCCCCTTGACCTCGCCTGTGTCAGGGTCTACTAATGTGTACACATTGTCATATGGTATGGCGCCTATCCTAAAAGGACCTACATACAATCGTGAAAACTTTTTTGTAATTTTTTTCTCTGCTTCAGACTTCGGAAAAGTTTTAAGCTTCACATAATCTCCGATGTTGAATTGTATTAATCGGTGCGTCTTATCATATGTTTCTCTTCTTATGTCTGCCGATTTTTCTAAATTTTCCCTAGCCTTTTCACGTATCTCGCTTATATTGTTAGTTAGCGAGTTTTCACCGATTATTATGTCACTAGACAACACGGTGCCTTCTCCCCGCAACACTTCTAAAGGAGTGAATCCCGTTGACACCTGTATAACATGATTGTAACAATCTTCGATACCTGGAAGTATGTCTACCCAAGACTTATGTGATTTATCGCAATATGTCCTAAACATTCTACCCAATTCTTTGTTGACGCGTTCACAGGAATTAGGTCTAGGGTTGCGCACAGACGTATGCCCTAATTGTATTCCTAGCTCGGCTAATCCTTTCTCCCACAATTTAGAAATAAACTGTGTCCCATTATCTGTTATAATACGTCTTATTTTTATCAAGGCATGGAATTTTTTTACACACGCTAACGCACCCCTACCAGTAGCTTTTCTCAAAGGATACAATTGTATAAATTTACTGAATGCATCTTGCAAAACAAAAATAAATGTATACCCAAACCGTCCAGCTGGTAAAGGTCCATAATAGTCCCCAAAAACAATTTCTCCCACTTCTTTAACTTTCACCGGTTTACTTGGTCCTGAATGATTACTTAACGTATGTTTCGACTTCTGACATATGTCACACTGACGTAAAACATCAGCTATTTTCTTTGACATATCTGGAAAATTATATCTCTTCTTCATTAATGCTAGTACTTTGTACCTGCCATAATGGCCTACTTCCTCGTGAATATCTTCTATTAAATTCCTTTGTAATCTTTCGGGGATAGCTAGTGTGTGCTTTCCTGACTTTGGATTCGTGAAATAAAGGACACTGTTTATCAATTTATAATATTTTGTTATTTTGTCCACTTCGCCGTAAAGAATACTGTCAAATATTTTTTTCAGATACTGATCTTCTAACTGATATTGCTTTATATTTGTTAATAGCCGTTGAATCGATCTAGAATTTGTAGTTTTAAATAAATTAATCTGTGGATGTTGCACCTTATTAGTCTTTAAATCCGTTACTCCTTTTATATGTCTCGATAATACGTCCGCAATTATGTTTTCACTACCCTTAACATATTCTATACGATAGTCAAACCGTCCTATATAGTGTACCCAACGAACCATGCGCGCGCTTAATAACTTACACGAATTTAAAAATGTAAGACTTTTATGGTCAGTCCGTATTATTAACTTGGCTCCCCGTAGGTATGTTTCAAACTTAGTTAGGCTATATATAATAGCCCACAACTCCTGCTCTGTTACCGTCCATCTCATTTCTGCTTCCGTGAGACCTTTACTGCAAAACCCTATTACTAACTTCTCACCAGTCTCTGACAGCTGGTACACGCACCCTGCAATACCTAAAGCACTACTATCTGTTTGCAGGTAATAAGTCTTATTTACATCCGGGTGTATTAGCATGATCGATTTTAAAAACAACGATTTCACCCGTTCAAAACAATCATTTTCTGTTTGCGTCCACTTGAATGTAACTCCTCCTTTTAACAAGTTACATAGTGGTTTAGTTTCCTCCCCATACCGTTCTATAAACTTCCGAAAATAATTTATAAGTCCTAAAAACGCTCTTATTTGTTTTACATTTTTAGGTACAGGAAATTCCTGTATAGCTTTGGTCTTATCTGGGTCCATCTGAATACCTTTAGTGCTTACTATGTGACCTAACAACTTTACTTCTACCTGTAAGAATTTACATTTTTCAATATTACATGTCAAGTTTGCTTCATGCAACTTTTGTAATACTTGGTCAATATGAGACAAATGTAGATCAATGTCTCCGATAGTATATACAATCAAGTCATCTAAATAGTTCACACAAAACGCCCTAACCCCGCCTAGTATGATGTCCATTGCTCGCGAAAAACTAGCTACCGACGTTTTCAATCCTTGGGGTAATACCGCGTAAGTATAACTTTTCCCCATGAAAGTGAAACCCGTATATTTTGTAGAATCCTTATGAATCGGTATTTGAAAATATGCATTATTCAAATCGATTAAGCTAATGTAATTAACTCCGTGAAAAGACTGTAAAATCTCTGACGTAATCGGTGGCGCTTCGGTGTCGCCTAACATTCTTTTATTTAATTCTCGTGCATCTAACAATAATCTAACAGACCCGTCTCTTTTCTTGGTGTATGTTAATGGGCTACTATATGCGGTAGACTCCCGTTTTATAACACCCAAGTTTTCTAATTCATTAATTTTTTCCTTTATTAACTCTCTATGTGCAAACGGTATCGGGTAGCTGCGTTTTAAAAATGGTGTTTCATCTACCATTTTAATCTCATGGGTATATTTGTTCGTAAGGCCCAATTTGTCTGAGAACACGTTCTGATGTTTATTTAACGTACGTAATAACAAGGTCTTATGGTGCTCAATGGATTGCATAGTATTTGATTGGATATTGTTGCATTGTAACACACGAGTTCCGCTTCGAATTTCAATCGCATTTATTACTTTACTCAAACTATCATCTTCCGTCTTATTACCAATTGTAACTTCAATTGTTTCACCCAGATGTTTAATAATAAGACTTCGCACCGTGCCACATTTAATGACCCCATTCATTCGTTCTAACCAGTCAAGTCCTAATATAAATGACCTCTGTAGTTTACGTATTACTAACACAGGTGTTTCTATTTTTATTCCACCTATTTCAATTTCTATTAGTACTATCCATTTGACGTTTTCACTCTTGGCTCCGAAAGCTCCTTGAATCTGTACGGAAGGTATAGGTATTTCAGGTAGTGAACCCAATTGTAACTTTATTGTCTCATACAACTCGTTTGAAATACCTGTTACCTGACTTCCCGTATCTATAAGGGCTTGTATCAATTGACTCCCTATCCTAATCTCTATTTCTGGTAACTTAGGTAACGACGGCCCTAGTTCATGATCTTCTGTGCATTCATTTAGACTATCGAGGATAGTAAACAATTCCCCTCTCCTACCTTCACACGAAACACAGGGTCTACCCCTTTCCGCACATAATCGAACACGTTCGTTCTTACTACCTAAAAGTTTACCTGCATATTCTAAGAACTTAGATCTATCCGTTTTAATACCTAAACTACAACTAATTGGATTTGTTATCCCGTCTCCTAATCTACCTAAACCTTGTCCCGGGGTCCAATCCCACTGTTTCATTATTTTATATACTGTGTCTGAGTTGTGAGAGATCGTGCCCCTTTCTACCCTATCACTTACAGTCTTACAAGCGGGACTCACTTGCTCGACTGGCTCGCGTTTCCCTGATTTAATCCTACCTGACTGCCTTCTGAAGTATTGTTCATCGGAGTATTCGAATCCGGAGGTGTTAATGTGAAACTAGGCCTAGACGATTCCGAAATCGATGCCGTTTCCCACTTAATTGCGGGATAATTAACCCTATTATAACTAATCCTACCTGAGTATCTACCACGCCCACGCCATCTTCCTCTAAGCGACCTATAACCAGGTTGTCCTTGTCTTCCCTCTAATACCGCGACCATTGGCACATTATTACGTGCGTGCCCTAATCCCCTTCTATTAGATAATTGTCGATACGAAGAGTTACCACTGTTGGTTTCCTGGACCGTGAGACTACCAGGAACTCCACTACCAAGATTTTGATCACAACCGAAAAGGAAATCCGATGCCGTTTCTATATTAACCACACCTACTCGCGAGTAAGTGTACCACATCCGTTGAACTTCCATAGGATAATGTTTCATAATATTGGCAATTAACGCGCTCTCTTCCAACGGTATAGTAAGCGAACTAACGGTATCTACCTGTTCCGCAAAGTGTTCTCCCATATTTAATTTCCCTGCAATGTTATACTTCCCATTAATTAATCTATTTTTCGCGGCTTCCTGGTGTTGTTTCGTCCAATACCTACGCTTAAAATCGACTTCGAAATCTTCAAAAGTTTTCCAGTTCTTACTATGCAAACTAAGTACGGTTTGTGCCGTCCCCGTTAGACATTCCGCAATTACATCCATAACTTTATCTTGCGCATCAATGGAATTCAGGTAACTGCGTAGCTTTTGGATGAATTTCATAGGGTTTAAGTCACCACTTCCGTTAAAAATAGGTTTTCCGACTGAAGGTTTCATTACATATATGTTTTTAGACCTACTATTACAACAAGTGTTCTGATTCGTTGTTGTACTACTTTGTACCTGTTCTGAATCGGTACGCGATACCGAGCTTTCACTAGTCGTTAATGAACTTGATGACCTAGTATCTAAAAAGTCGATACGTTTAACTAATTCGTTCATTTTATCTAAAAGAGTTTCAAACCCATGTTGATGTGATGTAATCAAAGCTTGTAACCCTACCACAGGATCAGATTCAATACGCGGTTGTTTATTGACATCGCTACTATTCGCTGGTTTGCCTTTACGTTTCGTACCACGGGTAGAATGGCCTGTCCCCGGCATGTTTATATTGTCAAACTTTTGAGGAATGCACACGTTAACGCAACCTATTAATATTAGTCAAAGTAAAATACAGATTGTCTTATTAATACACTCATTCAACTTTAATATAACCAAGAAGTTTATATACTACCCCTCTCTGACCTTTCAACTAGACTTAATTATGAATAAAATATATATACATATTTTTTTTTTTTAAGGTTTTCCTTTTACTGTTTTGTTACACAATTACTTTTTTTTCAAAAATGTTTTCTTTATTTTTTTTTTTTTTAAAGTCTACGTTGTGTTTATTTATTAAACTAGTACAAATGTGATCGTTCAATGAAATTTCAAGTTTCCTACGTTGTGTTTATTTATTAAACTAGTACAAATGGGATCGTCCAATTTAATTTCAAGTTTCCTACGTTGTGTTTTATTTTTAGTTTAAAGTAGTCACAGACTCTTTTCTAGTTGTGTTACATCACTTTACATCTAAATGTATTTTTAACACAAGGTCTAGATCCTTGGTCACGCGGCGCCACGTGTAATGGTATTCGAGATGTTATTTTGAACAGCTTGGACAGACAAGAACCTCAACCACATACGCCAGAGTCACTTCCTCACAGACAAGACCTAAACTACTATAATTTATGTTCGTCGAAGACAAAGAAATTAATTCTCTACCTGAGCCGCGTCCAGCCCAGGAGGAGGCGTAGGTCAGTCTTTCCTAAGTGTAAGTGTTGAACTAGACAAGTCTAGTTCTCTGGGATGCCAAAACTTCTAGGATCAAAAACGTTTGCTACCCACATCAGATTTGCGTCCAATATTAAGATAAATGTGTAAAGTTAAATTTCAATTAAACAAATAGAGAGCAAGTGAGTGCAAATAAATGCACTCTGAGAGTAAATGCGTGATATTCTTTTGTTGTCAATTTTAATGTTTGCACTTGAACTTATAGGGTATCTTTTATTTTCTAATAATGACACATGCGGTTCAATAGCCGTTAATTGGGGTGGCCACCCTTTTATAGACTCTCAGCTCTTCTAGTGTGGATACAATTAGTCTGATGCAAGTCGTATAACGTCCGAAATGTACTGATAATTAATCAAGCCCTACAGCATGTCGCGTTATTCACGTTCCCTTATGTAATTTTAGTACCCAACAATAAATAGAATAAAGAATTAAGGAAAATTATTATGTTTTAAGATACAACCCCAAACGGCGATCTAGAGGCCTTCCACAGTCAGGCTTATTAGCGTCGTCGTATCTTGCCTCTAGTCGCGTCAAAACTATCAGTACATTAAGGAGCTTTCCTTCCTGTGATTAATCCTAGTCATCTATTAAGTCAGGTTTATAGGTACCTTGAAATGATAATAACTTTAAAATGAATACCTTTTGTCTGTTCAAACTGTAAAGAATATTTTATGACACAAGTTTAGGTTAGGGATTTGGTTGTTGTTTAAATTAAAATCAGGATGTAAAAATATATGTATATTGTACCACAGTGGTACTTCAAAATTTAATCTAATGAATCTACCAACGGTTCGGAAGGTTTGGACCACTGACGAAGAAGAACCGTCAAGAAACTTGCCAGATTAATCTTTTGGTCTCTTTTAAACAACTTTCATTATTTATGTAAGTATTACAATGTTATGATTTAATTAATTATGCTTATGTATTAATTAAAATTACTATTTGAATATTTTAACAAAATTAATACATGTAATTATTTTAGCTTTGATTTCATACTTGGGTTAACACCAGTAATAGAAAAACCTTTATCGACAAAATTAACAAATATAACTAAATTTTCTATTTAATATAAACTTTACTACCTTAAAATCCGAATTAGTTAATACCTAATTAAGTCAGCTATTTTAATAGTTGATTGAGTGTAAATTATCAACACGTGAGAAATACACAACACACAAAAGAAAAATATAAGTAGGTACACAAAACCAAACAATAAGAAAACATAAATTCTTTAAACACAATTTGTTGAGCTTAAATTGAAAAGATCCTGCTCAACTAAAATATAAATGATTAATCTTCTCTTGATTAATTATAAATGAGAATCGAACTCACTTTATTTATGGCAGATAAAGACAAATAATATTTATGACAATTTTAATCAGATGAACTATGAACCTACATTTATATCAGTCAAACAATTGTAATAAAAGTATTAACCAGAATCATTCCTTGAAATCAATAACAAGATAACAGTAAAATTTTAGATTCATCCGATTAATCACGTCATAAATTCAACAGTTCGGTACTTAGCTTTAGGTCAACCGCTGAACAGCTCTGCGTCACTGATTTTACTATAGATACTCCAAGTAATGTTGGCAAAATAGTTCACAAATGCCCAATGATTAATTACAAAATACACAAGATCTCCGTTCACTTCTGCGACTCCTCGATCAGTGCCGCTCTCTCAATTTTAACAAACTTAGGTAAACTTAATTACTATGGCACTAATTACAAAAATATAATCTTATACTCTAACACAACAACACAAGGATTATCTTCACTTGTCACTCCTCTAGGATTTTTCTATCACCAAACGGCAGAGTGTTTTGTCTCGCTCTCACTTAGATCGCAAGTTATCGTCATCTCTCTCGTCACTTGGCGCCGCCCTCAAACTCCAGAGTTGCTTACAGATGTTTTGCGTGGCTGCAAAAGTAAAAACAACAGAGTAGGATCTACATTGCATAATAGACCTTATGCCAAAGTTGTTTGATAATTATTGGAGTATAGTGTAGTTCTTTCACTTAGTGCATTCCTCGAAATGTCTTTGTCTGTATTTTCACACACTTAGTAATAAATATTGGCCATAAATATGTCTAAACAACACTCTTGAAGAGTGTTGTTTTTGGATATTTATTATTTGTGCACTTTCGTTATCTCTAATTTTAAAAGTCTGTTCTTAATATTTATTGCTTACCATTAGCGGAAATATATTGACTCTTAACACTTCAGTTAATTTTTTGTAAAATAAGATTAAGTACATCTTTATTTAACTACGAACGTATGAAACGTATGTATTTAGTTGATGTAATTAGGTTGTCATTACAATTCCCATGTGGTGACTGTACGAACATTTGTTATTGTTAAAAAGATTGAACTATATACTTTCAAACATGACGTTCTATTTCAGAATACACCAAAAGTTCCGCGCAGATCTCGGATAGTGATGTGTTTTTGTCGGGAATATTCCCAACTCTACGGAATTGGCAATATAAAGTGTAACAAAAAAAAAGAAAGAAAAAATAGCGTGATTACTTGATTACCAACGCCGGAGGCGGGATTTGAATCCATGCCATCAGCTTTCACGGCTGATGCCTTAATCACTCGGCAGTACAAGTTAGCGGACACCAGTCGAATTTCTCGGGTAAATGCAATTATGGTATAAGCCTAGCCTTTGACCATACTCTAATGCCCCGGCCACGACATCGGTCTAAGGCGATCGGCTTAGCGGAAAACGTAGGGTGCTCCCTCTCGTACCCATATCGGCATCCCGCTCCAACTCATGGATTCGGTCGCCGCTGGTCGCCTTAGACCAATAATGTCTTGGCCGGGTCGTAAGAGGCAAGCAATATACACGTGCTAGCCGCCTCCTGTTCGATTCGCTTTCGGAATTCTGGTATAGCCTGAGCGATGGTGCAGCCATCTACATCTTTTTGAGGGACATAAAAATACGATTCAAAAACATTTATTACTACGACCATATATAACATGGACGTCTAACGCCAGCTCAAAAATGCCCCCAAAACCAATTGTGCCAAGATGGGCAGGACATAGCGCTTTTCTTGACACTGCGCATATTTCGGCGCAACATCTTTTACAAATGTTTATAGAATATAGCCAATCAAAACTTTGATGGACCAATCACAACTACTTTTAAATGCCGGTTTAAGTTTTTATAGGTTGATATTTAAATTAATTACCGTGATGCATTGAAGAGGGGGTGACACTTGTCAACTAAAATTCAGGACTGTTTTTGAAACGCAGTTTAGTATGGCGTGAGGCTTCCATGTTTTATTTGTTCGTAGATTTATTAATACAATTTGTTTTGTGTCTCAAAAAACATATTATTATGTCTTGAACCGTAAAAAACCCCGTGCGAGTTGACGAATATTGAGATTTTGAAATATGATACTTTAAAATACTATAGATTTCTTATAGGTTTTCCTGTAAACTGTACGAGAACGAGAGAGAAAAGAATGAGAAAACATTTTTTCTCCTAATTTTTACTGATCAGAATACGAAAAATGAATCACCACTATTTTTGTTACTATATTATGAGTAGTGATGGGTTGCGGTAACTTACCCAACACAGTATGGGG